>MJUU01038293.1:27688-38655 GCA_002080025.1 Modiolus philippinarum | reverse complement strand
GTGTCAACTCTGATTGATGCATTACTTCTGAAATATCTACACATTTTCATGAAATCCTGTCGAGTTGTAAAGGAGTAACACTGACAACAGATTAATAATAAAATTATAGGCAACCCACCTTATTGTATGGAGGAAAATGAAAGGCAACTCACCTCATTGCATGGAGGAAAATGATCTCTAAAAGTTTCTGATAGTAGATCAATGATTCGGATATCTGTCTTGAATGTACATGTAGAGTGAGAACCAAATCGTCAATAAAAAAAAGAATAGTCAAAGGACAATGACAACATCTAAAACACTAAGAAACTATATCACATATGAACATGAACCAAATTAAAAACTAAGAATCAGGTGCACAGCTACAGCAGGTGAACAGCATATCCTGGAAGTTTTGTTTGAATCCGACTAGTACTTTTAAAGGAGTTGAGGATTAAAAAACCGACAGACGACACAGGAGGATGACATAAGACAACGGATAAAAATCCCTATGTGTCGACACTGCTTATAGCAGGCAACACAACCATGATCAATTGAACTGATGTTCAAAGACACCTGCTAAGTTAAACATGTCATTCTGGTAATGAAGTGTAATCCAGTAGAAGTTAAGAACGAACTAAAGTTGGCTGCTGGCATCATGGTAACAAAAATCTGTAAAAATCTCATTTTTTCCTTTTTTTTTATGTATAGAGCAGAAAAATGAAAGAAGCAGATGATTTCTTACACAAGAATGTATCATTGTTGTAAGTGGAAGATAAACCAGAGGCTCCCAGGAGCCTGTATCGCTCACCTGGCTTCAGTTGCCACAATCAAGGTAATATTGTAAGTTATACAGTTGATCTTCAGTTTCTCAAACTTTCGTAGCTCAAACACCTCCAATATCTTGAACTGTTTTTAAAGTCTGATCATGTTTTACTATATTTCTTTGTTGGGCTTTTTTGACAAAAACGTTCTTGCTAAGGACCACTTTCGACACCAGTTTTGAAGTCGAGATATCATTTTAAAAATGGCAGTCAACAAACAATTTTCAACATTGGTTTTGAAGTCCCAACATCAATATCTATTTGGAAATCAAATTTTATTGAAATCGGACAATGTTGAATTTTCCCGCCTTTTTTGGCAGACATTTTGAAAATGGCGGTCAACAAACAATTTTCAATACCCGTTTTGAAGTTGCAACATCAATATCTATTTGGAAACCAAATTTCCTTGAAATCGGACAATATTGAATTTTCCTGCCTTTTTTTGGCGGCCATTTTGAAAATGACAGTCAAGGAACAATTTTCAACACCTGATTTGAACTTGCAACATCAAGATCTATTTGGAAACCAAATTTCATTGAAATCGGACAATGTTGAATTTTCCCGCCTTTTTTGTCTGCCATTTTGAAAATGGCGGTCAAGGAACAATTTTCAACATCAGTTTTGAAGTCGTCACAGCATGGCAAACATTTCATCAATTTGCACTTAACCTTCATCTTCTATAGTTTTGGAAATTATAGCTGAAAAATACGAAAATTTTAAAAATTCAGTGAAAAAAGGGCAATAACTCCTACAAGGGTTTATGGACTTTCTTCAAAATTTCAGGGTAAGTAGATCTTGATATGCTGAACATTTTTGCATTTTACACTTGACCTCTATCTGTTACACTTTTTGAAATAGAAAATAATAATTGCAAAAATTTTGAAAATTTAACGGAAAAAGGGCTATAACTCCGAGATGGGTTTTCAGATTTTCTTTAAAATTGCACAGTGGATAGATCACATCATGCTGATCACTCTTACCACATGTCAGATTTTTGATATCTGTAACGGTTTTCGAGTTATTAGCCAAAAACTGCAATTTACCCCTATGTTCTATTTTTAGCAATGGCGGCCATGTTGTTCGACAAAGGGACAAACTGAACATCAGTTTGAGAAGCCGTACCCTGATGATGATTCAGGCCAAGTTTGGTTTAATTTGGCTTAGCGGTTTCAGAGGAGAAGATGTTTGAAATTGTTGACTGACGGACGATGGATGCATATAGATGGCAATAGCTCACATGGCCTTTTAGGCTAGGTGAGCTAATAAAACTCAGAACCCAAAGTTTCAAATTTCATTAACAGGCTTCCAAAGTCATATAACCATTGGAATCTTACACGAGGGTGTCTGAGATATCTAACTCTTGTGTTTCAATGGAGTTTTATTATTTTTCTCTAATTTATAACAACAAAATATGATTCTCTCAAAACCAGACAAACATCAAGAGGTACAGCGATGGAAACGTTCAACATTCCCAAAATAGCGCTCATCGTGTGAATCGTGTGCGTTCATCGTGTAGATCGTTTGCGTTCATCGTGTAAATCGTGTGCGCTCATCGTGTATCGTGTAACGTGTAACGTTCATTGCATGTATCGTGTAGCGTGCGTTTACTCGTTTCATTTAAATTCCGCATTTTATAGATAGGTTTACCATTTTTTTGCAAAACACCGTTGTTTATTTATTTTTTTTCAACTCGAAATATACCTTTTTTACAACCTTTTTTACAAGAAGAAAATAAAAATATTATCAGATTAAGTATCACGTCTGGCGATTTTTTGTCACAAAAACATTTATTTTTTAGGAACGCAAACCTTTATTTAATCAACTTCATTCAATGCTATATCAACCTGTTCAATAAAGTCTAATCAGATTAACTTATTATATCTATGGTTAAATCATAGGAAGTTTAAGTATTGNTGGTGCAAATTCTTAAGTTCAAAGGAGGCAAGTCTACTAGAAAAAAGTTAAAACTAAAATTATTGAGTATATCAAATTCAAATTCAAATTCAAATACTTTATTGTCATTAAACTCAAATAAGTTTGTGACAAAACTACAAAATAACTTCAACAATTCAATTAATATACATCAATAAATTCAAGTAAACATTTCAAGAGTCTCCTGTCCTCAGTTCTAATGACTTTTTTATGAAGAGACTTAAATTATTTACTTGAGATGGTGTTGATGGGTTAAGAATATATCAAAAGAGGAATAACTTCGATTATGATATTGACTCAGAAACATACAAAAATATGAAAAAGAAAGGAAATGGGGTAAATGTCAAGGAGACAACATCCCATCTCCAGGTTAAAACGACCCAAAACAAAACATCTTTGAAGTTTGGTGATTTTTGTAGAGTGGCTTTATGTGCAAATTCAAAGGTTCAAAAGGGGCATAACTTTCAGAAAAAGCATGGAATGAGAATCCTCTTTTCCTCTAGTCTATGTATATCCAGAAACATCTTTATGTCTCTAGTACACTGTATAATTCTACACTGGGACTAATGTTATATTAGTCCCAGTTCTACACAACGATTTCTTTACATGAAATTCTGTGAAGCTGTTTCAGGGGTGCTCTTAAAATCTGTTAATGTAGACATTAAGTTCAAAAGCAGGTATACTAGTAACTCCTAAAAAATAACATTGGTTCTCTAATGATCCGGTTCTGACCCGTTGGATAATTTTCTATATTCGAAGTATATGTTGAATAAAGCCCCGTGCTATTTCCCGCCAAATCTATTCGGAATACAATTCTCTGCGTTTATCATTTATCATTAGAGAAAAAGATTACACCACTTTATTTTACCCACTCTCGATAGTTAAATTTAAAAATTTTAAATGATTGGCTAACAAAATTTAAATATTTTACTATCTTTAGTGGATGAAATATGGTAATGAACGGAATCTTGTGGTGTAATCTATAATCACTCTTCTGCTAAATACGATACAATCTTGTACACAAAGCATAAGGAATTTCATAATCCAATAGCATTTTGGTATAAGACTTACAAATATGATATAAAATTTATGAATTTTTTTTTCACACTACTTGTTAGCCGTCAGAAAAAGTTAGACAGGGTGAGCAATCATTGGAATTCTATTGATCAGTGATATAACAATATCAGATTAGAATTTCCCGTGTCAACTCTGATTGATGCATTACTTCTGAAATATCTACACATTTTCATGAAATCCTGTCGAGTTGTAAAGGAGTAACACTGACAACAGATTAATAATAAAATTATAGGCAACCCACCTTATTGTATGGAGCAAAATGAAAGGCAACTCACCTCATTGCATGGAGGAAAATGATCTCTAAAATTCTGATAGTAGATCAATGATTGGGATATCCGAGTGTCTTGAATGTACACCAAATCGTCAATAAAAAAAGAATAGTCAAAGGACAATGACAACATCTAAAACACTAAGAAACTATATCACATATGAACATGGACCAAATTAAAAACTAAGAATCAGGTGCACAGCTACAGCAGGTGAACAGCATATCCTGGAAGTTTTGTTTGAATCCGACTAGTAGTTTAAAAGGTGTTGAGGATTAAAAAACCGACAGACAACGCAGGAGGATGATTTGCTTATAGCAGGCAACACAACCATGATCAATTGAACCGATGTTCAAAGACACCTGCTAAGTTAAACATGTCATTCTGGTAATGAAGTCTAATCCAGTAGAGGTTAAGAACAAACTAAAGTTGGCTGCTGGCATCATGGTAACAAAAATCTGTAAAAATCTCATTTTTTTTCTTTTTTTATGTATAGAGCAGAAAAATGAAAGAAGCAGATGATTTCTTACACAAGAATGTATCATTGTTGTAAGTGGAAGATAAACAAGAGGCCCCCAGGAGCCTGTATCGCTCACCTGGCTTCAGTTGCCACAATCAAGGTAACATTGTAAGTTATACAGTTGATCTTCAGTTTCTCAAACTTTCGTAGCTCAAACACCTCCAATATCTTGAACTGTTTTTAAAGTCTGATCATGTTTTACTATATTTCTTTGTTGGGCTTTTTGACAAAAACGTTCTTGCTAAGGACCACTTTCAACACCAGTTTTGAAGTCGAGATATCATTTTAAAAATGGCAGTCAACAAACAATTTTCAACAATGGTTTTGAAGTCGCAACATCAATATCTACTTGGAAATCAAATTTCATTGAAATCGGACAATGTTGAATTTTCCCGCCTTTTTTGGCGGACATTTTGAAAATGGCGGTCAACAAACAATTTTCAATACCTGTTTTGAAGTTGCAACATCAATATCTATTTGGAAACCAAATTTCATTAAAATCGGACAATATTGAATTTTCCCGCCTTTTTTGGCGGCCATTTTGAAAATGGCGGTCAAGCACCCAATTTGAACTCGCAACATCAAGATCTATTTGGAATCCAAATTTCATTGAAATCGGACAATGTTGAATTTTCCCGCCTTTTTTTGGCTGCCATTTTGAAAATGGCGGTCAAGGAACAATTTTCAACATCAGTTTTGAAGTCGTCTCAGCATGGCAAACATTTCATCAATTTGCACTTAACCTTCAACTTCTATAGTTTTGGAAATAATAGCTGAAAAATACGAAAATTTTAAAAAATTCGGTGAAAAAAGGGCAATAACTCCTACAAGGATTTATGGACTTTCTTCAAAATTTCAGGGTATGTAGATCTTGATATGCTGAACATTTTTGCAATTTACACTTGATCTCTATCTGTTACACTTTTTGAAATAAAAAATAAAAAATGCAAAAATTTTGAAAATTTAACGGAAAAAGGGCTGTAACTCCGAGATGGGTTTTCAGATTTTCTTCAAAATTGCACAGTGGATAGATCTCATCATGCTGATCATTTTTACTCCTTGTCAGATTTTTGATATCTGTAACGGTTTTCGAGTTATTAGCCAAAAACTGCAATTTACCCCTATGTTCTATTTTTAGCAATGGTGGCCTTGTTGTTCGACAGAGGGACATACTGAACATCAGTTTGGGAAGCCATACCCTGATGATGATTCAGGCCATGTTTGATTTAATTTGGCTTAGCGGTTTCAGAGGAGAAGATGTTTGAAATTGTTGATGGACAGACATGCAAAAATTTTGAAAATTTAACGGAAAAAGGGCTATAACTCCGAGATGGGTTTTCAGATTTTCTTCAAAATTGCACAGTGGATATATCACATCATGCTGATCACTTTTACCACGTGTCAGATTTTTGATATCTGTAACGGTTTTCGAGTTATTAGCCAAAAACTGCAATTTACCTCTATGTTCTATTTTTAGCAATGGCGGCCATGTTGTTCAACAGAGGGACAAACTGAACATCAGTTTGAGAAGCCGTACCCTGATGATGATTCAGGCCAAGTTTGGTTTAATTTGGCTTAGCGGTTTCAGAGGAGAAGATGTTTGAAATTGTTGACTGACGGACGACGGATGCATATAGATGGCAATAGCTCACATGGCCTCTTAAGCCAGGTGAGCTAATAAAACTCAGAACCCAAAGTTTCAAATTTCATTAACAGGCTTGCAAAGTCATATAACCATTGGAATCTTACACGAGGGGTTCTGAGATATATAACTCTTGTGTTTCAATGGAGTTTTATTGTTTTTCTCTAATTTATAACAACAAAATATGATTCTTTCAAAACCAGACAAACATCAAGAGGTATCAATGACCTGGGAACAAATTACAGTGAAACCTGTCTAAACCAAACCCTTTCGGACTGACGATTTTGTTCAGTTAAGAAAGGTGTTTGGTTAACACAGGTAGAAAATATATAGAAATTGATAGAAAGGGTCTTTGCATTGTGTTTGGTTTAAACAGGTTTTCAGTTTAGTCAGGGTTCGGTTTAGACAGGTTTCACTGTACATAATAATTTTCCATCTTGTACCCAGGGGTACATGATCTTTGATTTCGACTGAACGTAAGTACCCATTTCTTCTTTAACACATAACTTAAATTATCTAAAATCCTTTAATGTGTGAGAAAAGCCCCCAACATACTATCCATAGTGACGTCAGAATAATTGTAGAGTTTGTAAGGTTGCATTTGTTAAATCCCCCCAAAAATATATTGTTCTGACTGGTCAGTAAAGACCAAAAGTGTTGTCCCGATGATAGATTATTATCGAAAATCAATAAAAAAACCCAGATTTTGATGATCAATTACAAAAATATCCAATTGATTAATTAGTTGTCTGATGTGTTTAAAAATTTCCTTTTAATCACATATTTAAATGGATATTTTGTCAACTAGATCAACATAAAAGGTAATTTTTTTCTCATGTGAAATTGTAAATGCAAATTCTCCCATTCTTATATCTCTCATTTTCATTTTGTAACAGACAAGAGTAGAACTTCTATCAGTTAGTTAGTTGACTGTAATCGAGGAGTGATTATGAAATTCTCTCCTATTCCCATCACTGGAATTGAGACCAGCGTACATGAGCTTCCCTTAAGGGGGTTCGCTACTCAATTTGATAATAAATAGGGTTTTGGGTAAATGTGATTTTTTTTGTTAGAAAATTAAATAAGAAGTAACTTAAGTGAAAAATAATTGACAGCTTGATGATCACATTTTTGAGATATATGTGATTAGTGGGAAACTGAACTCCTCTGAATTTTTCATAGGATTAACATTAGCTAATGTTTGACCATTAATGAATATGACATAATGAAAAGAATACAATGAATTTTTTACAGAATGCTTATACAGATGTATACAATGAAATTATGGAAAAAAATGAGGGGGTCCATGTGCAAAAATTAAAATGCTTTTAAATGGATAAAACCAGAGGATACCGAAAATCAAACAGGAATCCCAAAACATGTGGAGCGAACCTCCTTTACTTGATTGTCTATCCTAAATAATAGCCAATGATAAAAGACCAACTGATCAGCCGTTTTTACATACACTAATGACAAACTATCTGTTATACTTTTTATTAATATCATAATCAAACAAAACAGTTAAATCTCTTAAAAAAATAAAATGCACTTTTTTCAAAACTAACATTCAATGTGCCTTACAACAATACATGTATGTAAACATAAATATAAGCACAAAAAATCTCAAATTATTTATAAGAGAAATGTACAACATCATGAAAAACAAACTAGAGGCTCAAGAGAGCCCAATATATCATCTCATTACACTCCTCACAGTTTTACTCAAATGAAATTATTCATGAAGTCAAATGATAAGTAAAGAAATTAAGGTAGTTCAGGAGTTTAAAACTGAGCATCCTTCTTGTGCATCTGACAAAAATAGTAATGGTGCATTACATGATACCCCGCCACGTTTCACAAAATTTCTAAGTTAAAAGGGGCATAACTCCAGAACTATGTGTACAGCTGATGGCATGTGTTTTGTGGTAACAAATATACTTACCAAGTTTGAAGACAGTATCTTATTTCAATCACAAATTATCAGTCAGAAACCTTAAAATTCGCAAAATTTCAAAGTTTCAAGGGCATAACTCCAGAACCCCTTAGACCTCTGAACCAAAAATCGAACTTGACCTGAGATTTGTGGTAACCAACTTACATACCAAGTTTGAAGATCTTGTGTTATTTCGTTCACAAGTTATCAGTCGGAAACCCTAAAATTCACAAAATTTCAAAGTTTCAATGGGCATAACTCCAGAACCCCTTAAACCTCTGAACCCAAAATTAATCTTGAACTGAGTTTAGTGGTAAACAACAAACATACCAAGTTTCAAGACCTTGTGTTATTTTGTTCACATGTTATCAGTCGGAAATCCTAAAATTTGCAAAATTTCAAAGTTTGGGAAATAACTCCAGACCCCCTTGGACCTCTGAACCCAAAATCGAACTTGACCTGAGTTTTGTGGTAAACAATTTGCATACCAAGTTTGAAGACCTTGTGTTATTTTGTTCACAAGTTATCAAATGGAAACCTTCGGGGGACGGATGGAGGGATGGACAGACGGATGGACAGACGGCTAAGGGTATCATACAATACCTTGCCACTTTGTGTGGCAGGGTATAAAAAAATTGAATTCACTATGAGAACTCTAGCTTAATGATTTACGATATTTTACACTAGTTAAATTTGATCAAATAAGCCACTTTATTTGGTAACCATGTAGAATATTGTACCTTTTCAGTAAACTGCTGTTCTCTAAAGGGGAGATAATTTGCAAAGAAAAAATAGGAAAAAATCAGTTTTATGCAATTGTATTCAAAAATAAGTTCAGTGACCAGCACATTTTTTTCATGAAAATTGAAGGCAAGTATGCTAGTTATTAATTTATAAAATCTAATAAAAATTCTATCAGACGTAACTAAAATGAATGAAAATTTTGGTAAAATTCAAATCATTTTAATCAAAATAGCTTTATGAAAGATTTCTCGTTTATATGGCCATTGACCTAAATTTTTTAAAATTTTTATTTTCTTTTTTGGATGCTCTAATAACAAATTTTAAGTAATGAAAATATCAGAAAGTACTATCTGACAGGTTTTTTAACCCCTGTACTACCTTATATAAACTCAAATGATGATAAAACACAATGATAAACACAATATCGCAATATAATAAATATATATATATATATATATATATATATATACGCGTATTTGGACCGTATGCGTACGGTCCTGACCGTATGCGTATACTCATATGGTCCGAAAGTACGCGTATGGTCGGACCATACGTGTATATTTAGACCGTATGAGTACAAAGAAAAAGACAGACACTACATTCGTTATTCAGACAGAATTAAGTTACAGTCAAAACTGACATCACTAACTGATACAGAAACTGTATAAATTATTATATCTTGATAAAAATAATAAATTACTTATATAACTGAAATGAAATTAAAGAAGAAGTAGTGATACATAAACTTCATTTTTACATTGAGAAATTTTGTTCGTTGATAGGGGGTATTCCTTTTTGGAACACTGTGTAATTTCCGATATTATATTTATTCAGTCGTCCCTGTATGAGATTTGGGGATTTTTCGGGGTATTTGGAAAAAAAATGTTGTTTCTTAGAGGTGGTATTCAATGATTTTTTTCTCAGGATTTTCAGACCAGAAAACCATATATTTTATTTCAAATAACATTCCATTTATTTTTTACGAAACACTACTTTTTTTATTATTTTATCTCAAATAACGTTCAAGTAATAAGTCAATTTTATGAAGGCATCTCCAAAACATAATTACAGTAAAGAAAATTCTTATTTTTCTCTTATATTTTCTTTAAAATAACGATTCTTAGAAAATCTTATTTAATTTATCTTTTTAAACATACGAGCTTAATTCATTATATAATATTGTATACGGTATATTGATTTATTGATATACAAATTATCAAAGAACACGAGAGACTGAATTAACCAGACCCTACGCGTACGGTCGGACCATATGCGTACGGTCCAACCGTATTAGTATTTCGAAAAGATACTCGTAAAGTCCGGACCGTACGCGTACGGTCCAAATACGGGTATGGTCTGGAACATATATACAGAATTGGTGAAAACTAAAACTGAAGAATACAATAAAACTTATTAGGCAGTGAAAGACAATATATGTGCATGGTGGCTATTGCAGCAATGTTTTGGTGGACACGTACTGGAGTATTTAACCCTACATTTTCTTGCCATCTAAAACCATTTACTAAGTACATAATAATGATTTAAAATCCATATGTGATAAAATCAAAATTGTTATTTATGATTTTAAATAAATAATATATAAAAATCAAACTATAAGCAAGTTATACATATATACATAGATTGTCTTATATACCATAAGTACATTATATAATGCCCCAAGTCGCTACTACCTACTTATTTTGCAGAAGAGATTCTGTGAGTTAACATTTCAAACGTGTCCATTAATAATTTGCAAGACATAATTGTCTCACTGAAAGGTACATGTTGCATTTCTCGTGCAACCATATTTGCAACATGAATTGTGATTCAATGAAATCAAATTTTCAGCAGGTAAATAACTGATTGGTTGGTACCCTATTGGTACAAAACTCATGCACCCGTCACTCTTTTAGGAACGTGGCTAGCACCAGCACCATGGAATTCCTTTGTGTTAACGTCACATATTCTATGACATAAATAAGTTATTTCTGGTGCCAAAGCATTAATAACCTTCAGAAAATACAAACCCGAAACCAAATCGCCTAAAAACAGT
>MJUU01038293.1:0-22383 GCA_002080025.1 Modiolus philippinarum | reverse complement strand
CTACTTGCGGTATGGGACATGGTTATAAACTTGCATACAAAATTTCAAGTGGCAGTGATTGGTAGTTTCTGAGAAAACTGTTACCAAAAGTCTCTATAATTGACAAAAGATCTCGCAAATTAACTAAGTTGGTAAACAGGGAAGAGATCTCCGACAAAACTGAAATCGCTACTCGCGGTATGGGACATGGTTATAAACTTGCATACAAAATTTCAAGTGGCAGTGATTGGTAGTTACTGAGAAAACTGTTACGAAAAAATTTGTGGCTATCACAGACAGACGGACAGAGTGATTCCTATATACCGCCCTGAACTTCGTTCTTGGGGGTATGAAAATTCCTATCTCAAATACTGTAGGAGATTTGCTCCGGACAAAAGATGAACCTATTTGGCAGCAACCCGCTGCCCGCCCGCCACCGGCTGCCACCTCCCGCCATTTTCACCATTTTAATAACCGGATTTTTCCAATGGAAAACCCGGTTAAAAACCATGTCATTTGGTTGATCTCAAATAAAAATGGCAGTTTGTGATCAGTAAACCAGACATGATTTTGTACAAATATGAAATAATAGGAAATACTGCATAAAAAATAGGAAATAGAGGTGGTTAGCCCTGTGAAAACATCATTTTTTTGCTGGTTCTACAAAACTGAACAACTTTTGAATTTATTTTCTGTATTAAAAAAATAGGAATTCCTATTTAAATAGGAAAATAATCATGTCTGACTAAACAGACAGATAGTGAATGGACTTATTGCTGTGGTCAAGGAAGTGGCAAAACTTTTTATTGTAATGAAGTCAAGATTAAAACCCCAAGCTTATAAAACGTGTTTGATAATCGATGTCAAATGTCTGCATTGAAGATATATCAGACTTGAAAACTAGACAAATTTATACAATGTTGTCTTTGCACAACAGCGAGTCAATGGAAGGTAGAAAGCTTAAAGTGTAAATTATAATTTCGGTAAACTGAAAGTTTTGCCACTTCCTTGACCGCGGTAAAAAGACCTTGTTGTGGCTAAAGATAAACCTAGACCTTGTACTAACCAGTCTGATTCCATGTCCAGCTCTTCTCGTCTGTGTATTTACTTCATTACTGGGAATCTGAAAGAAAAATATAATAGTCTTGTGATTTTTAAAAGTACAGTCAATGATCACATTTATATGAAAAAGAAAGGAAATGGGGTAAATGTCAAGGAGACAACATCCAATATCCAGGTTAAAACAACCCAAAACAATGTTTGTTTCCAAAACTTGGGTTTTACAATGACAGTTTTTGAACAATAGGATCCCTTTGCCCCAAATCCTTGAATCAAAAATTAAGAAGCATTCCTTTTTGTTTCTGCAAGAATTGAAAAAAAATATTTTGACATACTAAACAGAAATACTTACACAAAGCACAAGATGTGACCTTTAATATACCATACATCACATTAGAGGCATAAATAGAAAGATCAACAGCAGATTTAAAATTGGTCTATCTGTCATGAATGTAAAATATCATCATCTTTTCTAAATAGCAGCGAATCCAACAGCATGATCAGACAAAGAATTTCTTAAATAAATGCTAAATTTATCCTTCATCAAATTTAAGTATCTATTTCCTAAATAAAATATGATTTTCAATGTTTTGTAATTTCTATATAACTTATGCTAAGTCCTCTTCTGTTTGGCATTGTTATGTGGTAGAAACGACTAATAAATTATTGTAAATTGAAGTCAGCAAAGATAAAACAAAATTGGCTCAAATTAACTTTTTAATCAGACAACAAATAATAATTTTACAAATTAAATACAATATATGACTTATCTGACAATAATGAAGTCCAAGTAATAATCCAAATGAATAGTTCACTTAATTCCACCAATAAATGTCCAATAGAATAATCTTTATAATCCTCACTAAATAGTTGATAATAGATTCACAATAATTGATGTCGATTTCCAATACAAAAGATGTGCGGGATAATCCTGTGATGATTATGTAAGGAAAACCTCTAGAAAAATTCTATGTGTTAAATATTAAATTTAAATTCTAGAAATTTCTATATGTTCTAAGGTGTAATAACCTTGACCATTGTTTATTTAAACAAGTAACATAACTAGGCCAAACAAATTACATAATATTAAGGCCGTACAAAATAAAAACAATGAATAAAATGCATTATAGAATATTTACAATATTTAATTACCTATAACACCTCCTCCCAAAAGAAAATGTTTGAATGCAATGAAAAACATTTAAAATAAACAATGAGGTGTTATGAAATTTATCAAACTCTTGACAATGCGTCTGCAATGACATTATCTTTTCCTTTAATATGTCTTATGTCTAGATTAAAACCTTGCAAAGTCAAACTCCACCTCAAAAGTCTTTGATTTTTATCTTTCAATTTATGAATAAATTTAAGAGGGTTGTGATCTGAAGCTGTAACATAAATTTCAAAATGTTGTAAAGCCAAAATCAGAGACAAACATTCTTTTTCAATGGTGGAGTAATTTCTCTGGTGTTTATTAAATTTTCTAGAAAAATAACAAATAGGATGGTCTATACGATCTTTACCTTCTTGTAACAAAACACCGCCAACAGCAACATCACTGGCATCTACTGCTAATTTAAATTGACAATCAAAATTAGGTGTTGCTAAAACTGGCGCACTTTCTAGGATGGCTTTTAGTTCTTCAAATGCTGTATGACAACTTTTAGACCAAATGAACTTAGTTTACATTTTTTCTCAATAATTTGGTCAAAGGCTCACTAATTGAAGAGAAGTTTTGACAAAACTTTCTATAATATCCAGCCATTCCCAGAAAACGCATCAATTGTTTCTTATTCTCAGGTTTAGGAAAACTAGAAATAGCACTAATTTTAGCATCAATAGGTTTTACCTGACCTTGACCTACAATATGTCCCAAATAGTTTACATTAGCACATCCAAATTCACTCTTGGAGAGGTTGACTGTTAACATAGCACTGCTCAAACGGTCGAAAAAAGTTCGAAGTATCTGAAGATGTTCTTCCCAAGTGTCACTATATATAAGAATGTCATCAATGTATGCTTCACAACCGTCAATTCCAGAAATAACACTGTTGATGAGATGCTGAAAAGTTGCCGGCGAATTTTTCATGCCGAAAGCCATCACTTTGTATTGGAATAGTCCATCCGGTGTAACAAAAGCGGAAAGTTCTTTTGCACGCTCTGTAAGAGGAACTTGATAAAATCCTTTTAATAAGTCAATTTTTGTTATGTATTTAGCATTTCCAATTTTATCAATACAGTCATCAATGCGTGGAATTGGAAAAGAGTCAGTTTTTGTAACACTGTTTAGTTTTCTATAGTCCGTACACATACGATAAGTTCCATCAGGTTTTGGCACTAGAATACAAGGCGAGCTCCAATTGCTTTTGCTAGGTTCAATAAAGTCATTTTTTAACAAATACTGAATTTCATCATGCAGGTACTTTTGTTTGATTGGATTCAGTCATTATGGATGCTGTTTTATGGGTACTGAATCACCAACATCAACGTCATGAAATATTTTATCAGTTCGTGTCGGAATGTTCGGAAACAAATGTTCAAAATCACTCAGTAACTGTTTTAACTGTTCCTTTTGAATCATTGGTAAATGTTGAAGTTTCGAATCCAAATCTTGTAGAAACTGTGAATTTTCCAGCTACAGTGTGATAGATGGCGAATCAATCTTTTCACAAAAGTCATTTTCAGCATTGTCAGGGTCAACACTAACTATATTTACAGAATGTACAATATTTGTGCTATTTCTATCTATATAAGGTTTTATCATATTAACATGACACAACCTATTATGTCTACGTCTGTCAGGTGTTTTAATAATATAATTCAAATCACTGATTTTCTTTTCAACAATATATGGACCAAAATATCTGGCTTCAAGTGGCTTTCCAGGAACAGGAAGTAAAACAAGTACTTTATCACCAGGGTCAAAATTTACGTTTTACAGAATTTTGGTCATATTTAGCTTTCATTGATTCTTGACTTGATTTAAGATTTTTATTGGCTAGTTCACAAGCTTTTACAAGTTTAGTGCAAAAGTCTGAAACATAATCAAGGAGATTTAAATGGTCTTTTTCATCAGATAAAATTTTCTCATTTAAAAGTTTGAGTGGTCCCCTAACTGTATGTCCAAAAACTAACTCAAATGGACTAAAACCTAATGACTCCTGGACTGCTTCTCTTACAGCAAATACAAGAAAAGAAATTCCTTCATCCCAATTTTTCTCTGTGTCAAAACAGTAGGTCTGCATCATATCTTTTAAGGTTTGATGAAATCGCTCTAAGGTGCCTTGACTTTCAGGGTGATATGCAGATGATCTGTACTGTTTAATGCCTAATTCATACATTAATTGTTGGAAAATGCCTGACATAAAGTTTGAACCTTGATCTGATTGAATAGATTTAGGGAGGCCAAACAAAGTGAAAAATTTAGTTAAAGCCCTAACTATAGTTTTAGTCTTTATATTTCTTAAAGGAATAGCTTCAGGAAACCTTGTGGATGCACACATAATTGTTAACATGTACTGATTACCAGATTTAGTCTTTGGTAAAGGACCTACACAATCTATTATTATTCTACTAAAAGGCTCCTCAAAGGCAGGTATTGGCTGAAGAGGTGCTTTTGGAATAACTTGGTTTTGTTTCCCTACTAACTGACATGTATGACAGGACTTGCAGTAATTAGAGACATCTTTTCTAAGATTAGGCAAATAAAAATAATTTAAAATTTTGTTGTAAGTCTTATTTATACCTAAGTGTCCTGACAAGGGAGTATCATGGGTCATGCTTAATATCTTAGCTCTATACACCTTTGGCACTAAAATCTGATACTTTACTGCCCACTCTGCATCAGCAGATACATCAGAAGGTCTACATTTACGCATAAGAATACCATTTTTGGTGAAATAAGTAACAGATTCTTGCAAACACCCACTTTCATCAACAGCCCTATTAAAAAGACATGAAATTTCAGGGTCTTTATGTTGCTCTCTGCTAAACGTAGACATAGAAAAATCATCACCTTGAACCAATGAACTATCAGAAAACTCCAAAGGCTTGCTTGTTTCAACACTAACATCAATAAACTGACTCATAAATGTATCATCAGTGCTATTTTCATCAACTTTCTGAACTTCCATACATTTGTTTTTCATAGCACAAGTAATTGCACAGGCAGGATACAACTCAGAAAACTCCTGTTCAGCAGAATCAGGAACTTGATCAAAAGAAGGCTTGTCTGTCACAATAGGATTTCTTTGAACTTTATCCCCAGCTAAATCATTACCAAGAAGAAGTTGTACACCTTCAAAGGGCAATGATGACTTATTACCTAAGGTCCCAGGTCCAGAAACAATATCTGAAGACAAATAAACATCATGGAGAGGAATAGCAGTATAACCACTAGAATCTACCCCTTTAATAAGAACATTTCTACCAGTACTAGAAATATCAAACGGCAGGGTTTCCGCCAACAAAAGAGACTGAGAGGCTCCAGTATCTCTCAAAATTCAAATAGAGGTAGAATTACAAAAATCACTTGAAAGCGACACAAAACCATCACTAATAAATGGTTAAAAAATCTCCATAATGGAACTAGACGGGGATTTGACCTCGACCTTACTAACAGGATCAGAAACAGACTTCACCTCAGAAAAAGAACTATGCACATCTGTATCAAAATGAGGCACACATTGTGACAACTCAACAAAACCACTGGGTTTAACTTCACTTTCCTTCCTTTGCTTTAACCTATAACAGTCAGATATCAAATGGCCTTCCTTCTTACAATAATTACAGGAAATCGATTTGAATGGTCTCTGTGACTGGGAGGGAGGATAGGACTTGGAGGAGCTATTTACTAGACGTTGCCTGCTATTTACTTCATTTGTTGGTTTGGGTGGAAAATTTGTGGAATTATTATTTCTGAAAAATTTATGTGGTTTATTAAAAAATTGTGTTTTATGTGTAAGTGAAAAATCATCAGCTAAACGTGCAGCAATTTCCAAAGTCTCAGCTTTTTGTTCATCAATAAAAGTTTTAATGTCAGTATTAATACATCTTTTAAATTCTTCAATTAAAACTAGCTGACGTAATTTCTCATGATTGTTATCTATTTTCTTTGATGAACACCAACGATCAAATAGTTGCTCTTTTGTTCTAGCAAACTCTACATAGGTTTGGTCACTCTGTTTTTCTGCATTCCTAAATTTTTGGCGGTAAGCTTCAGGGACCAGTTCGTAGGCTTTAAGAATTGACCAGTTCGTAGGCTTTAAGAATTAACTCTTTTACAGTGTCATAATCTGAAGCCTGTTCTACGGACAACTGAGTGTAAATTTCCCTGGCTTTACCAATTAATACACTCTGTAATAACATTGACCAATTGTTTTGGCCACTTTAAATTCTGAGCTAT
This sequence comes from Modiolus philippinarum, assembly GCA_002080025.1. Lineage (NCBI taxonomy): Eukaryota > Metazoa > Mollusca > Bivalvia > Mytilida > Modiolidae > Modiolus > Modiolus philippinarum. The sequence goes on along the minus strand of MJUU01038293.1, from coordinate 15,941 downwards.
TTTCTCAAAATGCAGAAAATATTTGTCAACATCCTTTCCTTGAAAAGGAGGGACCAACCTGATGTTTTAAGCAACATCAATTGTCTGAGAATTCTGAGAAAGGTGCTGATTCTTTTCCACTAATTCTAATTTTTTCATTTCCAATTGATGTTCAAATTCTAATTTCAATTTTCTTTTTTCTCTTTCTCGTACTAATTCTAATTTTCTTTCTCGTTCTTGTCTCTCTATTTCTAATTTTCTTATTTCTAATTCCTTCTGAATTTCTAATTTTTTAATTTCCAAATCAAGTGTTTGAATGCTAAAGGTCTCCAAAACAGATTTATCAAAATAATCTTCTTCAACCAAATAATTTGCAATCACACTTTGAATTTCAAATTTTCTCATTCCAGATTTGACGTTTAAGGTGGTACCGGGTCTAAAATTTAGTCAGAATTTTCTGATATTTTCATGATTTACCCTTTGTTATTAGAGCATACGAAAAATAAAATAAAAATAAGGGGTCACCGGCCATATAAGAATGATATATGAAATGTAAAAATCTGCTATTTTGGTTGAAATATTAGGGAAAATTAGCAAATTCTAACAAAATTTTAAATTATTTTAGTTACATCAGATAGAATTTTTTAAAAATTGGTACATTAATAGCTAATATACTGTCCTTTAATTTCCATGAAAAAAAATTGGGGGTCACCGAACTTATTTTTGAATAAATCGCGAAAAACACATTTTTTCCTATTATTTCTATACAAATTATCTCCCCTTAATTGAACTGGAGTTAGCTGAAATGTTAGATATTCTTCATTGTTACGCAATAAAAGTGGCATATTTCATCAAACTTAGCTATTACAAGATATTGGAAATGGTTTCGACACCTTTCCCATAGTGAATTCCAATTTTTAGTCACATGCGCAAGAATGATGTGCAATTTTAAACTCCCGTACTACCTTAACTTCAAATGTTTTCCTAAAATAATTAATTCATCCTTTTTCAGCTTCTCAAAATTCTCCACCTGACACGTAGACATGAATTGTTCTGGATCAAATGACATTTTGTAAAAATTTTTATTGCTGACTTTTAAAAAAAAAATTTTCTATTTAACAAAAATACAATAATTTCTGTCTTAAACAATTTTGAAACTCCCGGACTATAGCCCCCAATTTCTGTTATGTGGTAGAAACGACCAAAAAATTATTGTAAATTGTAAAGTCAGCAAAGATAAAACAAAATTGGCTCAAATTAACTTTTTAATCAGACAACAAATAATAATTTTACAAATCAAATACAATATATGACTTATCTGACAATAATGAAGTCCAAGTAATAATCCAAATGAATAGTTCACTTAATTCCACCAATAAATGTCCAATAGAATAATCTTTATAATCCTCACTAAATAGTTGATAATAGATTCACAATAATTGATGTCGATTTCCAATACAAAAGATGTGCGTGATAATCCTGTATAAACTAATTAATCCTGTATAAACTTATTAAACTGACTGCATTAACCCTTTTCAGCTACCTTATATAAATACATTTATTCTTTCCAGAAAAATCTTCACAAGATATAACTAGAACATTCTAATCAACTAATTATCACATGACTAAAATGATTATGTAAGGAAAACCTCTAGAAAATTCTATGTGTTAAATATTAAATTTAAATTCTAGAAATTGCTATATGTTGTAAGGTGTAATAACCTTGACCATTGTTTATTGTAAACAAGTTACATAACTAGGCCAAACAAATTACATAATATCAAGGCTGTACAAAATAAAAACAATGAATAAAATGGATTATAGAATATTTACAATATTTAATTACCTATAACAACATACCTTAAAATGTCATTTCGGGCTGATTTTGATGTTGGTCACTTATCAAAGAAAGTATAAATCTTTCACATTATGAACATAATAACATTGTAATAAAACATTGTGTTGTGCCAAAATCTGGTTGTAAAACAATTCTAAAATTTGCTACAAAAAACATTGTGTTCCAGTTGATCTTCCATGGCTGGAAAACAATGAATGTTTTGAACCCTTTTACTGGTCCCTTTGTTCGAGGTCAACATAGTTTGACCTCAATAACTCAAACTCCCCTCTAACTCGAACTGTTTTCATCAGTCCCAGCTTCGAAAATAGACTTCCATACTTAATCAATGAGGGTTAAGTCTGCAGTTTGACCAGATTATTTCATTCCAATGTCCAGTTCAGTGGTGCTGAACTTATCAGTCACTATAGATCAAAGGAAATTCATTCTAATTATTGATAAAATGTTAACTACATATATAAAATAAATACCTTCTTAATGACTCCTTTGTTTACAAGTTCCCATTTACGAGTTCTATCTAGCTTTAATGCAGCAAAGTGTGGCCATATCTTATCTGATGCTGAGGCAAAATCTTTTGGAGTTCTGAAAATATTATTACAGTCAATGGGAGACAACTCTAAAATCTATAGAGAGCAAGTTGTACCATCACAATTAAGTCCCTTTCGATTCATCTTATTAGGTGTATTTCTTTTAAAAAATGTCTTTTTTTACTGACTAAAAAAAAATTGATGATATTTCACACAATTTATATGTAGAAAAATAAAATAATGATTTTAAGCATTTGCTCTGGTGAAAAAATTAATCGATAAGAAATTGCATAATTCTTGACATTTATAAGTAACAAATTTGGAAATTCAATTTAGTTTTAGGGTCTAAAAGCATATTACTTCAGTAACTCCAATATCAAAGTGTTTCTAACTTAAGGGTGTAACAATACACCTTTTTGGCAAATGATATGTATTGCGATATTCTACCTGCATTACAATACATTAACCGCGATACATTTTATAAGGAGATTGAAATAAACAGAATAAATTGAAAATAACATAAAGTATTTTTTATGTTGCAATATAAAAAATGCTTCCAAAAGGATTTTTTTCAGTGTAATTAGAGGTGTATCCTTCTTATCGTAAGCGTCCCATCCAATATTGTAAACTAAACCACAATCCAAAATACCTCGATTTTGGTATGAATGGTGAATCATTTCCCCCTTATTCTTACTGTAGAGATAATTTAGCACTTAATCTACATGGATCATTGTAATAACATTAAAAAGCTACTTGTTTAAAGTGTCCCCACCTATCAAACTTGATGTCTTTATATCTTAAGTTTGTTGTTACATGTATTATATGGGTGTAAATTTACTGAATTTTGTGAACATGTTTAATTAAAAATACATACCTTCCTTCAGAATCTGGTAATTCTGGTTGTGCTCCTGCATCTAATAATAACATCACTATCTGAAAATAATCATATAAAGGTAGTAGACCTAGGTAAAGGGAGATAACTCTTTAAATCAACAAGGTATTTGAAACAGTCAGTTTCATTGACGCTTTTGAAGCATTGATGTGAAAAAGAATCAAAATCATCTGTGTTACTTAGACGCTTACAATATCCTAAAACAAACATGCAAGTGATTTTATATAGAATATAGTACTTTTTGTTTTTGATACGGACTTTATCTCGGTAGGATATCAGGTGAGCCCGCTAGGGCGAACCTGATATGCTACCGTGATAAAGTCCGTATCAAAAACAAAAAGTCATATATTCTGTTTATCGGGAATTTCCAAATGTTGCAGTTTCGTTGTTAATTTTTGAAAAAAATAAGGGGAACTCTTTCTTTGGCGAATAATTCATGCGTAAACTGTATTGTGCACAATTCTTGTTGACGTCAGGGTAGTGCGACGTCACATCCTTCTGTACGTTGGGGTAAAACAAGACACGTCTTGTCATTTTAATTTCGTTGGAAATAGTGTAACAAATGATGAAAATAGTCTCATTCAACTGGTAAAAAACAACATACAATCAATGCCGCAACATAGTAAGTAATTATTGCTTCAAATGGACATCACCCGAGAAGATTAATTTGTCAAAGACAGACCGTCATTTGAGCATGGCGCCTTTCTTGTCACTGAAAACACCCTGCGTAATTCAGGATTGTAGGGGTTTGTAGTAACGGGGTAGGCGTCTCTTTGTCTTCATTTAAACTCGGCAACAGTTCATTGGAAGAAAGCAAACCATCATAGCGAATTGGATTCATGGCCTGATGTTTTATTGCAGTGTCAAGGTATTCATAAAATACAATCAAAAGTTATAGGGAAACGTGTATTTCTGTTTGAATTACGAACAATTTCAAAATTGTTTACTGTTTGTTGTCGCCAAAAATTTTCATTCATGAGTTGACTTTACATTCAGATTAATGCGCGTCGTTTCGGTTCGCGCATGTCATCTGACGTACTGACCCAATGAATTTTTTATATGGTCCAGTACATTGATAATGACTTTATCGGTCAGTACACATCAAAGGCAAGAAGCATAAATTACCGATAATAAGAGTTATTTCCCTTAACCTAGGTCTACTACCTTAATACCAATTAATACTTATTTTAAAATTTCATTTTTTGAATTGGTGGGTTTTATGAAGTGTTGAAAAAATTAAAATCTTAATGAAGGCTCTTCAATAGGTTTTATTGTGAACAGGGTTTTGGTTAAGGCTGTTGTACAGTTAAGCTTTTTCTATAAATAATATTTAGTTGGTTTTGAATGCATCATTTGGTGCATTACTTGAGACTTGTTAAGTTTTTTGCAAAAATTTAAGGGGGTATAACCCCTGAACTCACAACTGAATTAAAAAACATATTCCCCTTAGAAAGCAACTTGCATAAAAATTTGATGACAGAATGTTACTCTGTTCAGGGCTATTCCAGAAAAATTTATCATCCTTTATTTTCACTGGTGACAATATGACATTTATTTAACTGAGAAAACATGATAATTCATCGCTGTCTATATAATAAAGAAATTTAATCCAACAGGACTATTTCTGCTTTAACAGTAATTAACTCTTACTTACTGGTCCATGTTCCTGGAAGCAGGCAGCATGTAGAGGTGTCCATAATGTTCCTTTGTTCTGACAGTTAGGATCTGAAAAATAAAGTCACATTTGTGAGTTGACATACAATAAAATATGCTGATTGGTCCAGTGTACTGCTAACATAGTGTCATTCATAGTAACTTAGATATTCACAACTACACAAAACTATTTTGTCTTAGATCACATCACAGCCCTCCATTTAGTCTACTAAATGTAGGCCAAAACCCACTAAAATTTGAGATCGTCAACTAAAATTCAATTCTTGGTGGTCAAATGGCCACTGATTTTTTAGGAAAAATACTTAATTTGTGTAAGTTTGGCCACTAAAATTTTAGGGATGGTGGCAAAACTGGAGACCTTGAATTGAAATCCTTCTTTGAGGGCTGTATCAGAATTGAAAAGACAACATACTGCATACCAGGTAAATGGTCAATTCTGTTTATTCTATTGGTGGCAATTTATTATATTGCTATTCATTTCAAATTGAAGGGGAGGTTTGGTATTCCATAAAACCAGTTTAACCAATCATTTCTTTGGTGGCAGGACCATTACAGTCAACAATATTTCAAGTGCTTTCCACCTGATTTGTCTTTTTGGACTCCGGCTCTTGAGTCTGTTCTGTAATTTTGTTATTACCCCCATTCAAAATTGTTTGCCATTTTAGGGGACATAATTATTCAAAATTTCTTATCAATTATCGCATATAAGGAAAAATATTTTGTAGTGCCCTGCATTATCACATACATACATATCCTCTCCGTGCTATGAAGTACATAAGCGTCAACCAGGGTCCTCCATCCCGCTCTTGTCTATTGCTGCATTTTCACACAATCAAAATATTCTTTAGTTAAATAAAGTAAAATTAGGTACCCACCGAATTACCACTCCTACATTATGTTAATCATGTAATTACCTGTCCTTCTGGCTAAAATGTCTTGCACAACATCTTTCATCCCCCAGAAACATGCTGCAAAATAACAATAATATACCATAATCAAAAGGACAGATTTAAAAGACAAGCTTAAACCTCAGCATGGCATGCAGATGATTATTTAAAAAGTGTGAAATGGTCAAGTTATAGCTCTATCATGTTTATTTATACTCTGTAACATTTAAATTCCCTATTCCATAAATGAAATGATGAATTATCAGATATTAGTAATCAAAAACTATTAATTTTCATGACAATTTTTTTCTGTGAATCATTATCTTGTGTTAATTTTGTTAATTTTGCAACAAATTACTTTTATGACAGTTGGTCTTTCCATTGATTTCAGAAAATAACACACAATGACAAGGTTTGTGACAATTTTGTAAGTGGGATTTTTCCTTTTCTAGTGAACTTTGTAAATTAAAAGTTGATTTATAGTGATCTTCAACATTGCCTACCCACAGCAAGTAAAATATGTGCAGGGAAATTTAAATTTGATGTTGACTTGTCCACTTGTCGAGCTGAAATTTTATTTATCTTCAATTCTGAATGTGGAAGGGCAATTAACATTTATCAGTGACTTGTCCGATGGGCAATGTACATTGTATAAAAAGATCAAATCAAAATTTTAAAAGATGGTGCACAATGTCAGTGTGTACTGAACATTCTGTGAAAGTTTCAATAAATTTCACCAAGTAGTCTAGGAGGAGTTGTCGCCACAAAATGTGTACACCTATGACGGACGGAACATTGGACGGGCAAACAAATCAAGGAACGAACAGACACCATGATCACTTTATTTTGCCTGCTATTTAGCAGGGGGTATAATAAAACAACTCTTTATGGAGTTTCAACTCTTACTGAATATAGCTACATGTAGCAAGCAAAACTATTTCTAATATGGAACAATATAAAGGTAAATATCAAGTCAATGTCATACCACATCATGTTTGTATCTTTGTTTATTAACACATAAATGCTGCAAATATTCTTTAGTGAGTGTGAGCTTGAGTAACAAACAAATTACAAAACCATTATGTGAATTGGAAGTTCATGGCTACAGGGAGATAACTCAATTTTCTTTTACAACATTACCTATATATAGCTGACTCTGTAAGACTTCTTGGTCTGACCCTTGAACTTTAATATTTTCTGTCAAAAACTGTTCAACTAACTAGAAAATAAATCAAATTTGTTATAAAAAAATTATAAAGCAAAAATGTTCATTTATTGTAAGTATAAACTACATAAAAAGTATTACTAAAAATTTCTCACAACTTTGTTTTGGAGGTTGTTATTCAAAATGTCTGACATGAAAAATTCTTTTCAAAATCCCTAGTTTGACATTTTTTTCAAGAAATTACTATTATAATTCAAGTTGAGGCCAGAATAAAATAGTTCCTAGATTCTCATTCATTTTTTTTTTAAATATCGGGAGGACAGGCAAATTTTTTTTCATATTTTATAAAATTTCGTGAAAAATTCTGTCACTTTAAAAGAAGTTTACCCAAATTGGCAAGAAATCAGACTAAATTTTTTCCAGTGGGTGTAAAAAATTGGGATCGGAGGGAATGAGAATCTAGGATATTTGTTATGGCCTATTTCAACCCTTTATATCATATTTATGTCCACACTAAAACTTCTTCATCCCTAAAGTTGTGATATTAAAAATCTGGATTTTCTAGTATGTACTCCTTTTTCCCAAAATTGGAAGGGTTAAATTCAATGAAAATGCTGTAAATTATGAATGAAATTTACCAAAAAAGGGCAGAATGATAATCATTTTAAGAAAAAAATGAAACAAAACTACATATGCCCCCAGATTCCGATTTTTACCCCTTTTTTACCTCTATGACCTTGACCTTTGTTCTTTGACCTAATTTGTTTTTGCATATTTATGTTCCTCTTGACTAGACCTATACACTTGCCAAGTATCAAAAGTCTACCTTATATAGTTCAAAAGTTATAGCCAAGGTTAAAGTTTCGGACGCACAGACAGACAGACACACAGACAGGACAAAAACAATATGCTCCCCGATCCTCGATCTGGGGGCATAAAAAATACGGACAGAGAGGGTAAAAAAATCTAGTTTTGTATTAAATTTTGCCAAACACACAATGTTTCTACATGCAAGCCTATCTTGGTACAAACAGCTGGCAAGAGTATACAACATCTCCCATACAAATACAAAATATACTATCTGGATCATGCATAAAACTGTATCATTTATAGTTTCTGCGTATCATTGAGGCTTGCTTAGAGGGGCTTTCCAAATATCCTAATAGCTTTTTTAATATCCCACATCCCTGTATTAGTTTTGTCTCAAATATTTCTTTATCCTATAAATAAAAGTCACAAATATCCCATATCCAAATATACCCTAAACAAGCCTCGTTATTTCTGTCGTCCTCTCACAGGAGACATATTAATTATACTAATATACTATATCTTTTTCATTATATTTTCTAACCTTATTAAAGGACATGAAACAATACTTTGAAAGTTCAGAAATTACACATACACATGAATTAAAAACACAGAGCTAGAATTACAGTATTACGTGAAACAGGAAGTGGATGTGGATGACAACAGTCAAAGGGATTTGCAACAACAATCGAGGATCAAATACAATTGTATCTACTGTGAATTCATTTAATTTCGTGGGTACCAATTTTCGTGGGTAGAGAAAAAAGACATTTCATGGTTTACGTAAATTCGTGGATTGCCACTTGTTCCAAGAAAAAAAAAAAATTTAAATTTATAAAATAAAGATTATAAAATTCATGGCTTCAGTACCTTCAGTATTGATGTCAAAACACCAAAATTCAGAACTGTACCTGTAATTAAAGTGTCACCTGTAATTAACAATTCATAGTAATGTGTAGATATTTTGTAATTAGGTAACCATCTGACATAACCTTACTCCATTCGTTATTTATAAATAGACACATGTATTGATTGCAAAACAAACATTTTAAAAGTTTAATTAATAATATGATATAAAAACTGAATTGAGATGGTTTCTTAACTGTAAATCAACACTTTAGCGTAATTGATAAACAAAACAGGAAGCCAGTTACCGCTAATTTGTTAACTGGGAAACACCTGGAACTAAAGCATTTTAAATTATTTTTCTACTATTAAAGGTTCAAGAGAATGCATATTTACTTACTGTTGTATATGTCAGTTAGTTTGGGGCTCAGGTACAAGTGCAAGGTTTATGGCCTTCGTTGATCAGGTCCTTCATTATGATCATTCATTTGTGTTTGAAACTTGCACAAGAAAATCACATTTCGTTGAGTATTAATTTGAATTCGTGGTTTGGGGACACCCACGAAAACCACGAAAATTGGTACCCCACGAATAAAAATGAACTCACAGTATATATGGAACTAGAGCTAGCTGTACTTATTTCTTTTTTCGCTATTTTCACTATTGAAATTAAGAAGAACGATTTTAATTCCATACAATACTTAGGCCAACCTTGAAAATTGTTCCTACCTACTCAAAAAATTTTATTGACATTTCTCAGAAAAAAAATTATTCTATTTTTAGAACATTTTCTTTAAATTATACCCCTTTTGATGCCTTTCAAAGAAAAAAAAATAATTCACCTCCTAAATTGAAAGTCCATACTATGGCATAGGCAGCAAACAAACATTTTGTTAAGGATGGCCTCAAGCTTGATTAAATACTAATATTTTTCCACTTTGTAAAAAAATTAATACATGCAAGAAGTCAAGTGCAGGGGTCCAACCTAATTGGTTGTTGAAGTCCTAATTTGGTTGGAGCAAAATAGTTTGAGTTACTAAGAACGTTTAAATTGCTAAAATGTTACCTTTTGGCAATGACTAAATAAATTCACACTTTTCAGTCAATATTTGTTCAAAATATTTAAGATTTTGAAAGCTATTGAAGAAAAACATTGACGACCTACATTTTGAACCTCTGCGATATTTTCGAAATGGTTTTTCCTCAATAACTTGTAAAATCTTTAATATTTTGAACACGTATTGAATGAAAGCGATTCAATTATATAATAATTGCCGAAAGGGAACATTTATATTAATTAAAATGCTCTTAATAACCCAAACTGATACACAAACGATTTTACTCCAACCAAATTAGGACTCCTCCAACTAATGAAGTTGGACCCCCTGCAAGTGTGTTTCTCCTACATGGTGCTAATCTATGATGTACAAGCCAGCAAAATTGATCAGATTTCCACAATAGTATTTGATATCCACTATTTTATTGCAAGCAATCAAGCATCATGGGTTGTCAACAGAATTGGCTTTTTATTCTTTTTCTTACTTGCACAAACCTTTTTTTAGCTTAACATTAAAAGGGAGGTAACTCTTGAACATTTAGAAGCCATAGGCAACTACTCTTAAAATGAAAATGTACACACAAAATCAGAGGCAATTGTGTCTTGCCTTTTTCAAAAACTTTAGTTTAGAACCATACATAATCATGATAACATTACATGCTCCATAGTTTTCCAACCTTGTAAGAATATAACTGTCATTACATACATGTACATGTAATTTTATTTTTTTTTTTATTTCTATTCTCCATTAATTTTAAGAACATTTAAGAAGGCATGTTAAAGTTTCCTCAATTTTTAGCATGCTTAGAGCATTTACATGTTCAATATTGGATATTAATGCAGCTTGGAAAACTCAACTGTGAACTGTGGCAATTAGATTGTTAATAAATGAAAATGATCAACATGATCAATCCACAGAACCTTGTACCAATTTTAATTTAAATCCAGAAAAAAGTTAAAATTTTAAATCCTATTGAGATCCCATGATTTTTACAATACACTACATATACGAAATATTATTTCATGTGCCCATATCAATAATAAAGCAAACCTTATGATCACGACTGCTCAGAACAAAATGCTAATCGTTGTCAAAAAGAAAAAAATAGATTTGAATTTAGTAACTCTTTCTTCAATGATAACAATTGTAAATCATATAATTTCAAAACTTTCAATGTCCAAATTAGAAAACTTTGCTTAAAACAAAGGTCAGAATCTCCATTAATCAAAAGCTCTGTCCTTAACTGACTTTTGCTTTCAGTTTAGATCCTTGTGATAATCTGTTGTCTATAAGCTTTTATATGTCTTCTAATGTTTTGATTTTATCAGTAATTTGTATGAATTTCCTTTGATCTACAGAGACTGATATTCTCAGTATCACCGAACTGGACACTATCACAAAATTATCAGGTCACTGTGAAGGCGTTATGTGCGAGTTGCTATGCTGACATCATGTTTTGGTACTATTTGTTGTGTTCATACTTGTGCATGTTGAATGGAGAACATAAATTGTTCTAATAAACAATAGATTAACAGTGATAAAATACATGTTTCAGCTTATTTCACAGTCAATTTATCAATTTGTGAATTATTGATAAAAGAAATATAAGACATTTTGTCTTTGATACGGACTTTATAACATCAAGCTCGTCCTTACGGGCTCACTTGATACTGGCCGTGATAAAGTCCATATCAAAAACAAAATGTCCTTTATTCCATATTTATCTGCACTGAAGAGATATTAGTTGTCTAAATGGCCATATACAGAAAGAAAATTTAAAGTACAATGTAACTTCATTACTTTATTATTCGAACATTAAAATTAATTAATGTAAAAGCAATAACAGTACATTATTTGAATACCTGAGGGCGTCAGTCATAGATTTGACTTTCAAAATGCAGTTTACAGGCGACACGTAGCGGAGCCTGTAAACGGATATTTTGACAGTCAAATCAAGATTGACGCCCTCAGGTATACAAATAATGTACTGTTATTGCAACTGTAATGCAATTAAAAACCATTAGTTTATATTGCAACTTACAGCCCTCAAAGTAAGACTGAATTCAAGGTCCCTAGCTGTTTGGCTGCCATCCCTAAAATTTTAATGGCCAAGTTCTTAAAAATTATGTATTTTTCACCAAAAATCCTAGCCAGTTCAGGCCATCAACAATTAAGTTTTTATTGGCCAATCTCAGATTTTAGTAGTAGTGGCCATCTTTAGTAGATTAAATTGAGGCATGGAGCCTCGTCTGAGGTACATTCCTATCCATCCCTCAGAGGACGGGAATAGCCTTGTGGGAAGGTCAAAAACATTTCTGGCTTCAAGTCCAAAGACACGCAACAAAGCATACATTGTACATGCTTACTGCGGAACTGTAACTGGTTCAGCAGCTACTTTTATGGACATGCAACACCTAAAATGTCGAGTTTGCTCTATACATTTGAAATTTGGTGGACATTAGGTCCAGAAATCTTTCAGGGCTTATCAGACCAGCCAAACACACACAAAAGAACATCAGACCAAAAGTTTCCACATGTTTTGTATTATTGGAGATTCCCTGACAATCATCTTGTTTATTTCGAAATTGATTTGTAAATACTTAAAACTTCCTGTTTGGAATGGTCTTTTGCTGTTTTGTCTGAGTGGCAGTCATTACCAAATTGACATATTTTCTTTTTGTTATATGTTTTCTTTTCTTATTGTAATCACTTAATCATTGTTATTTTGTTTAATTCTTTGCCTGTTATGGGCCCATGATTGGTGAATAAATATTCTTGTATTCTAATTGACATGCAAAATGAAACAATAACTTGAAAGATTTTTTGACAGAAATGCTAGCAATAAGAAAATAAAGTCTAAAATCTGCCAGATTATTTTCATTTTTTGCGGCCTGAAACCTCATTCCCATTGGTTTTGCTAAAGAACGATGAACTTTTCGATTTTAATCGATCTTTCAGACTTGTCGTTATTGTCCATTGGCATTGGGCCGACGCATTTCGTGAAGACTCAAAAATGCGATAGCCAAAAAACCCTGGACCTAGTCATCTCCAGATTGCAGAGAACAGACCACTACTTCTTCTGGTCTTCTGATTTGCTGTACACATGTGACGTGTACGTTAACGTCTTTTATTGGGCAGATAAATTTCCGTTCTGGTGGGAACTATTCAGTGTCAGTGCATACCTTGTCATCTCCCTGTTGTGCTAATGTAGACAATTGTTCAAGAGGAACTTGGGCTGTTCTAAGATGATTTTGCAGATCTTTCAGAACATTGTAATCCTCTGCCATCCTCTACATTCCTAAAGTTCAAGCGTCAAGATGACTGTTGTCAATGTCAATATCAGCAACGCGTTTGAAAATAATACTTGTACACATTCGGACCAACGGCGTTGTGTTTACGGAAAAGAAATATTTTTTGCAGAACGGTCGATTTTTCTCCGTTACGTGACTGGCTTGAAAAATTTGGGTAAAACTGTCATTTCTAATGAACTACTTATATTGAGCTGATGTTACCTTTCTACAAAAATAAATAAATAAACGTAAATCTCCCACTAGTATTCTGGCTAAATGTAGTAGTAAATTTTGCTTTACATTATGTATCACACTATATGCCAAGATAATTTAACACTGGTTTGGAGTTTTCGTTTTTTTTACGCTTCAGTGAACATGCGCGGGAAAATATTACAAACAAGCGTTACCGTAGATAGATCTCATTCTGTATGCTGCTGTCGAATAGATAACTGGTTTCGTTTTTGTTGTAGTTACTGTCGTTTATTAGCTCAATCGGAACTGGTATATTAAACAATTAAAGAAAATATTCGGAAAGCCTACAATTTTTCTCCGGAATCATAACAAAATGTCCAATTACATACTGATATTAGTCCGCAAATAGAAATAGTTCGTAAAATGTGACATTCTTTATATAGAAATGTGAACTACAGATGAACACTCACCAAAAGATTGACCTCCAAGCATGTATTTAACGAACTGCAAAATTTGAAAATCAAATATTTAGCATGAACGAATTTAGCATCGTAATAGATATACTCAAGCGCCCCTTGCGCTTGCGCTTGAGTAAAAACATAATTAAGTATCATGCCAATGTCAACATTTTTTATATCAGTATCCACACTGCATGATGCTTTAGTATACTGAAATATTAACAATGTTCAAGTAATGAATAATCAAGAGGACTTCAGAGGAGAAGACAAATCCCATTGCTTATTCTTTAGCAAATAAATATGTTTAAATCAGACGTGATGCGGTTCCCGCAGAAAAAAATACCTTCGAATCGAGAAAGGCAGCTTTTTTAAAAGTGCTTGCCATATTTTCCTGCCCATAATACTCGAAAGCTGAAAACAACTTTGCAATGTTTAAGGGAAGGGATCCACTATGAGACATTTTTATATGCACACATAATGAAAATCGAAGAATATTTTATTTAGTTATCATATTAACTTTAAACAGGCAAGCGTTGCTCGACAATAAGGATGACTTCCGCTCAAACCGGTGCTAGGGGCACCTCTGCTACCGACATCAATGACAGGGCATGATAATCGACATTTTTTCAGTTATAGTTTAATATTATTTCATTGAAATATATAATAAGAGGATGTGACAAAAGTTGTTCAAACTTACAAGTGTTCTCTACACAAACAAAAATATTTACACTTAAATACAACAAGGTATGTGATTTTAATTTTTACAGCAATCGAAAAGATATAAAGCAGCAAAATGACGTACATGTTGATTAGAGCCTAGAATCCTCTAGACTTATCAATAAAATTTTTGATATTTTTCAAAACATCAATGAATTTTGATGATCACTTTACATGTTCAAATTAATTGCAGTTGGAGTGAACATGTTTTATGGTATCATTTTCAGTTGTCATGTGTTATTTGTTCCTTCATAAGTTGAATGATTTAAATTAATTTTTCTGTACTTTTTACAAAAAATATTGATTATAGCACTTGGTCATTTTGGTCCGATTCAAACTGCATGCACGTGAAGCATCATACAAAAATATCGCGGGAGCATGCTACTCTATATTCTGGTAATTTTGAAAAGAAAAAAAAATAGTATGAGAAGAAAGAAATAAAGGTGGAAGGGACAACCTGGGCTACGAGTTTCCACTAGAAAAGGCGAGAAATGGGTAGGGGCAGGAAACGATTTGGCCATCTATACGACACCCAGTGCGTCTGCTCTCCTTAGAGCAAAACAGATGGGACCTTTATACTGCATGGAGCTTTTTCGTTTCTCCACACAAGTTGGCTATGTAATGTTTTGAGGTCAGGCTTTCCGTATTATGACCTGATTACCCTGTATAGACAGGGCATTTCCCTATCCATCAACTGTTGACGCATCCGGAACTTCTTTGTAGCGGAAATTCCTGAAAACCGATTCAAGTGCTGGGCAACATTTTTTGCATTTAATGCACAAAAGTCTATAGCATCTTTCTATGATATTGTGTCCTCTATATTATAAAACTATGAGATTGGACATAATTCCATGATACCTTGTGATGAAATAATGTTCTATCAGGAAAAATTACATCTAAAAAATGTCTTTACAGAAAAACTTTTCAAAGACAAATTAGTTGTGAAATTTCGTCCAGATCTTGATGGGCATTACTTCCAAGTACAAAGTTGCATTAATATAAATATTGTTATTAATTTAAGAAACGAAACGGAACAGGAACGAAACGAAACAGTTCCTTGAATTAGTAATTAAACAATGATAAATACTAAAACAAGAAACGAAACAATTTCGTTCCGTTTCGTTTCTATTTCGTTTCGTTTCGTTCCGTTACACCTTTTAGCATCAACCGTTATATAGATATTTTATCACTAAACAACCCTCGCTTTGGTGATTTTCTTCATCTTATTTATCCAAAAGAGCTTGAAATTAAGGATACTACAGATACTTCCACATCGGCTTCGTTCCTTGACCTTCATCTTGAAATTGACAACAGAGGTACATTACAAACTAGCCTGTATGATGAACGCGATGACTTCACTTTCCAAGAGTCAACTTCCCTTTTCTTTGTAGCAACATTCCAAAAGCACCAGCATATGGAGTTTACATCTCACAACTCATTCGCTTCTCAAGGGCTTGTGGTCGTTACAGTGACTTCCTTGATAGAGCTCAGTTGCCTACAAATAGACTACTTAAGCAAGGGTACGTTACCAAAACTTAAAGTCTGACATCACTACAGAAGTTTTACGGTCGACATCACGATCTTGTGGATCGCT
>MJUU01038290.1:74025-102604 GCA_002080025.1 Modiolus philippinarum | reverse complement strand
CAATGATTTGACGTGATTTGCTAGAGATAAATTATTACAGTCGTAAACCGTTTTTCCGTTTTGGTAGACTGTCATTTGACTAAGAAAATTTGTTACATCTGAAATAACAGATACTGTGTCGTTGACCGGTGCTGCTCCGTCAGCTAGTTTATCTACTTTGAACTTAATTAAAAAATACCCATTGTACAAGTCATAAAACGAAGCCCTATCATTTATGCTAAATTTGTAATCCGTTTTGACTTGTGCTTCTCCATTTTGTGGAGTTCTAATGGGAGTGTCTAGTAAAAAGTTACAATACTCATATCGATCATAGAACTGCGTTCCTCTAAACATTTTTTATTACTGGATTATTATTTTTCTTTCTTATATAAAAAATGATAGAGTTTATAAACAGTGTCTTAAACAGGTTAAACAAGAGTCTTGAGCGTTGGAAAAATAGTAAAACCTATAAGATTTTTGTTTTACTTATGAGATGCTTAAACCACAAGCAACGTAAAAATGTGAGTGAACTAAGACCTCATTAAAAATCTAGCCCGTTTTACCCATCTCAACTGTAGTGAATAACAAATCTTACATGTTTGTTTTTTTCTATAGTCCCGTAGGTAGTAGTTGATATGGGAAAAAATCTGCGGTTTTCAAAAAACGTTTTTTGAAAACCGCAGATTTTTTCCCATATCAACTACTCTTGTTTCAAAAGTGAACAGAAGTATAAATTTTATGACCATGAATTGTATATAGAAAATTATCGGAAAGGTATAATAATTGATATTATAAACATTGTAAATATAATTGATATAATATACAGCATCAGTACACAGGGATATATATAATCCGTACACGGAACAGACAAAAACGGGAAGAATAAAAAGAAGGTAGATAGGAAACAATATTTTGAAAAGATTAGATTTTACAAGAAATTAAATATTTTTTTGGTTTGTTTTATATATCTCTGAAATGATTTGTAATTTGGTTTCCCCTTTTAACTCATTTATGAAACTAAAAATTGACCTCCATGCTTCATGCTCATTCTTTTTTTTTTCTGGTACAACACCATCCTATTGACTGATAAGGCAGCGTAGTGTTTCATTTACGTGAAAAGTATGACGAGGTTAACTTTTACTAAATACAGGATTTTTAAAAATAGTTAAATATAGAACATCATATTTTGTCAAGTAGTAGCACTTATTAAGTACTACCGGATAGGCATAACACCAAGTGACCTTGACCTCAATTGCACAATCCAGTAACCACGTTCAGTTTCTGTGATTGTCCATTTCTAGTAGTTCTATATGGGATGTTCTACACTGGTCCCACTTTTCAAGGGGAAATCCTGCATTGGACCCCAACCCTGACGTCCAGATGCAAACGGACGGCATTCCTGTTGAGCATAGGATAAATAAGAGGAATATGACTTTCTTACACAATGGATTCGTTAAAATCTCCAAAGATGGGATGACGACTTCATCAGCGAAGACGCCTTTCAAGAGAAGATGCACGAACAGAGCCAGGAAGCCCTCAAACGGGAGATCTTACCCACAGGGGTGACCCATAAGATTGTTGAGAAGGTGGAAGTGGAAGGAAGATCTGGCAAAAGTAAAGTTCTCACTCTGAAAAATCGAGAAGGGGACACCATCAAGGTATATGCCAGCCCCACGCTCAACAAAGAGAAGGGTCCCTTGCAAGGGGAATTCGTTCCGAGCAACGGATTCAAGCTGAGCAAGAGATCTAACCAGCAGTACATCTCATACAACCTGGTGAAAGAAAAAAGCTAGGGATAGGAGCGCAAAATTTCTCAATCCAGAAATAACTTGATTAGGATTTTTTTTTTTAGTGGGGGGATGGGGGTGTCACTTGACGCTTTGAGCGAAGCACAGCGCAGCGGAGTGTAGCGCTAAGGTGCCTTTACTGTCTATGCAATTTAGATTACCATGTATGTGTTGACTATACGAAAGACTTTTACGCGAGATCTAAGTTTGAATAGACGACTGAGACATCACAAATGTATATCACGTTGCTAATCTCCTTTGAAAAAGCAAAAACCAAAAACCAAAAACAAAAAAAAACAAAAATAAACAAACAAACAAACAAAAAAAACCCCAAAAAACAAAATTCAGCAAGATGATTGGACCATATTTTGTCAAAAATCGGTCGCTTATTTAAAAAACCAATTATCCGAGTGATCAGGAAATTAAACAGCAGATAAAGAATTTATCGGAATTTGCAGCTGGATGTGTTAAAATTCGCGAGTGTAAACAAGAGGAAAGAAAGATAGCTAATAGAAGGACAAAAGAAGAGGAGAGGGAAAGGATGAAGAGGACTCTAAAGGAAAATTAAAAGGAGGAAACTGGAGACCAGAATATAGCCTTACGGACAGATGTGAAGGACGAGAAAGACCATACCACCCTTACCGCTATGCAAAGGCTTGGTGAAGCGCTGGATCTGCCGTTTAGTGAAGAGCATCTTATGCCCGCCGAATAGGTTGGCAAGCAGCAATCGGACGCTAGCTGGGCAACCCTTCTTAGCCGCAAGTTGTATCTTCTCTAAAAATCCTTCGTCTCCGGTCGTAGGAATAAGTCAAACGCTCAAATCCAAGCACCGTATTTGGGCTTTGGGGCACATTGAAATACATTCGGTAACTTCTGGCGAGGGTGAGCATTGCTGTCAGATATCGTCGATGCCGTAGGAGTGGGTGCGCAGGGCGATTGGAAACCAGTGGTAGCCATCCTCTGGGGAGTAGCGGGAGGATTTATGTCCGGCATGGATATTGGGAATGGAGTTGTACGTGACTAGATTAACTAGGGCAATCTCGAAAGATTTCTCCTCGTGCAGTTGGAGTGGTTAGTTTGAAGCTTGTCAAGATCTAGCTTGGCTGTTATACCAAGACGATGAATTCGATCGGAGATGACCAGAGCAAAGGCTTGTGTATTGGCAGGGACGTTGCGTTCGAATTCGGCTCGGATCTGGATATCCACGGTCGACTCTTGCAGCTTCTCGGACTGACAACTTACGTCGATGGCGTTTTGGGGATAAAGATCGATGAAGTCAGAAGGGTTGACGACGCAATTGTTCAGCAAATTTCCATGCAGTAGAATGTCTTGCGGAATTAGGCGACCTCCTTATAGACCCTAGCGATCCTGCACTGAGTGAAGCCAGCATTGACGTCCACGTTGGGGTAGCAATCGGCATTGAGGGTCACATGGATACGTTGCATGATAAGTAGTCGAAGACTGCGGCGTTATGCGTCTGATCATTGCTCTTATCCGTCTCGAAGGCGACGATGATCCATCGAGGTTTCTCACGCTAGCTTTTAGCGGCTAGACGCTAGTGGATTCGCAAGGTCTGGAGCACGGTGACGGAATCTCACTACTTCGTGTGAAATCTGCAATCTATCTTGGTCTTGCTCTGGATGGTCTTACAGAGCCGCAGCTTCTTTTCGTTTGAAGGGCTGACGTGGGGAAAGAAGCAGAAGATCTTGCTTAAGACTACTTTGGCCACGTAGTTAACGTCGGCGGATTTCTGCAACGAATTGGCACACGAATCGTTCACCAGTAAGAGTTCGTGCTTGACTCCTCAGACGATCTTATCGTCGTAGACGATCTTATCGTAACCCTCGACAAATCCGAAGACGCGCTTTTGGGAATGGAGGAGGAAAACGATCCTTTACTGGTTGGCTTGGCGATGATATATAATCGCGGTGTGTTATCTGCCTCGGCAGTTCGATCTTATCTAGGCGACGTTGCACTTTGCTAGCCTTGATGCTGCGCTTTGCCTCCTGCAGGTTCCTAGCAAGCGCCTCACGCTGCTTGAGACCGAACATTTTGATGAAAGTCTTTTATTTATAGCATCATCAACGCCCCTAAGCGTTGTTTCGAATGTCCCTAAGCGTTGAATCAAACACAGAATAGCGTTCCTCCGAGCACCATACAGAATTTTTTTTTCTTTCCGTGGTTTTATTACCGGGTATCGTATTCCCCCACCATCCGGACTTTAATGCCCGACCAGATGGTGGCGAATTTTGGTTTATCTATAATATCGCCAGGGGTACGGTGCAAACCCTTATCGCGAGCGATCATGGCTCCACGCCTGCAACATACCACAGGAAATAGCTTCGAGTGGCTCTTGCATTTATCACTCCATGATATGGATAGGTACGTGCACTGATGACCGCAGGCAATTTAAATACAGCACGAGGTCCAGGCAACGGCCGAGGTTTCGGACGAGAGTGGGAATTATAGTTCCTTCCTTCGATATCCTTCTCATCGATGAGGTGAGCGTACCTTTCAGAACCTTCTACTGCATCTATATTCTGCGTCAATGCCATAAACAAGCACTCACTGCCACTGGTACCCACATTCAGGGGCTTGAGAGATTTATCGGACTCCCGATGATCCAAGTACTGTTGATATTCCGGTTAAAATTCCTGCAATTGATCCATTCTTTATCTTATACTTGATAGAACTCACCTAGATTGCATTTCTTCGAATTCTGTCTTCGGGTTCGTGATATCGATGGTCATGAATTCGTGAGGCTTGGCCCAAGAGCGGTCACATGTTATATAACAGAGCTGGGGTGAGAACGCTTCAATGATCTCGGCGGATATGATAGCGATTCTTGCCATCCTGTTCGAGAGAGCTTGTAGTAATTATGGCAGAGGTAGAAGCAAGCCACGTTATGGCGACCACGCACGTAGTAGTCTTCGAACCTGCTCTGCTTGCCAAGCATCAAGTCGTCGAAGACCATGGGATTCTTATAAGAGGGGTCAAAGTCGCGAGGGTCGGGCACGTTGCTGCCTGCTCGAAGAAATGCTCGAAACCTCTTGGTTTGGGTGGTGGCTTCATGAAGGAGTTCGCATATATCCTTGATAGAGAGGAGGTCGCGGATATTGTCTTCCGAAAACCCTTTCCCCAACTCCCGCCGCAGCAGCTGGTAAATGTGCCGATGGAGCGATTTTCCGAAGACGTAAAGTCGTTCGTAGTCGAGCCATCCGTGGTGCAGAAGAGGGATATTCAGCAGCGTCCTCTTGTTTCAGTCCCATTTCCCGATGACCAGACCTGCGATGGATCGCTGCATGAGGAGAAAGTGGTTATGCCTACTCACGGTATGTTAATCGTACGTAAGGTCTCCATCATCCATTCATCTATATAAAACGGCAATGTAATGCTTGAAATGTTGAGATAAGACGGTGACTTAAGACTTGGTCTATGTAGTGACCAATAAACAGCTACTGAAGATTGGGACATGTGCCGTCTGCGGAGTCAGAAAGTGGCAGTTCGGCGGCGGACTCATAACAACGATGATCAATCCGACATCCCTCGAAATGCGTTTGCCCGGACATAATTTCACAGATCCCGGGACCAACCTCTAAATTTGAATACAGATGGTTCTTCCAAACGATAGAATCAGACCGCCTATCACCACGATCTATGCTATGCCAATCAAAAGGATACTATCGCAAGCAATGTTATCTGCGATAAGATGTTAGCATTCTTAGATGTCATTCCTTATATCACTGCGCGCTAAAGCTTCGAGCGTTGCATCGTCAGAAATAACTAAATACCCATCATTGGCACCAAAGTTTTGAGCTAGGCTTGAGATGGTCGGAAAGGTAGGTGAAGAGCTGCGTAAGCCAGTCCGACGCGAATTCAAGAAACGTCGCTTGGTGGTAGGTGGGCTGAACGAGACCTGGACAGCCGACCTTGTAGATATGAGCGCCTTCCCTCTCGATAATCGAGGCTTCAAATACCTCTTTGGCGTCGTCAACGTCCAGATATGGCTGGTTGGTGCCGCTTAAAGATAAGAAAGGTGCGACAGTGCGAGATACCTTCCGAACCGTCTTCATGTATCGCAACCCGAGAAGCCAAGGAGCGATAAGAGCCGATTTTTATAATCGTGAGATGAAGGATCTTTGAAGAAAGCAAGACGTAAAGCTCTACTCAATCAAAAACGAAGAGAAATTGAGCGTTGTGAACCGCTGGAATCGTACCATGAAGTAGAAGATTTTCAACTACTTGTCGGTCAATTCCACGCACACCTACCTTCCCGTCTTAGCCGATCTCGTCAAAAATTACAAAACCACAAAGCATTGATCCATCGAGGTGACTCCCACTGCCGCGAGCAAGAAAGATAATTAGGTCAATGTCTTTTTGAATCTTCAAACCCATGCAGCCGCAGCGATTCGACGTCCGCGATAAAGTCTTCACCACCTTTCAGGCCCTAGAGACGCAGGCACCGACCTATCACAACAAGGACTTCAACGACGAGAAAATCAAGGGATTCTTCTACGAGCCGGAGCTGCAGCGCACTGACCAGGACGTCTAACGCATCGAGAAGGTTTTGCTATGGCGGTGTGAAAAAGTTACCCTACCACCTTCAATTATCTGATCAAAGAGTGACTTGCAATGATCCCCAACAGGCTTTCCGGTTCGATAAAGGGAGACCATAAAGTCGTGATTTACGTATGCTTCAGCTCAACAAAGACCCTTAATGCTTCTACATTCGTCTGCAAACGTCGTAAATGGCTTTGGTAATGGCCACGTTATCAGTTCGGGGGAATCGGAGATTTAGCACGTGATACTTAGCATTTCTAGGTCCGTAGTCATCAAGCCGCCATTGGTCAAGACATACTCTTATTTATCGACTTTGCCATCTTCTATTGTCATCAGCTTTTTGGCAAGGTCTTTGAGAGAAGCGTCATACTCCCTTTGCGTCCGTTTGATGGTCAGCTGCATCGGCTGAACTTCTGAATCTAGGCCGTCCATGTTTCTCAAGCCGTCTTGCAGCTGCTGCTTGACCCAGCGCTTCGTCATGGCGTCCAAGAGATCTCTCCGCAATCCAAGATTTGAAATACGATGATTTTTCATATCGATATCCTGAAGCATCCACCAGACGGACATGCTCTTCTTCGAGTGAGATCAAAATTTAGTCATTTATCTATAGTCCGAAGATCACCTCCTCGTGCCGGCCATTCGGAAAGAGGCTTCAATACGTGGAAGCAAAAGTGCCTGCAGGGCACGTCGTCGCGACGCTGGAGCTCATTAGTATTATATCAAATCTCCGGCCTCAGAGACTCGACGATCTAGTTGGGTGGAGGCAGGTGTTTAGGATCAAAGTACACTTTGAATCCTTAACTCTTATGCTATCACGTCCACTGCGTGCCGGGGCCATCGCGATCGTCATGATTCATGATGCCGCATTCAAGGGAGTGTGGGGTAGGTGATTGGGGCATTGTGCATGAATACACCTCTGAATCGAGTGATTCTTAGCGCCTTGGCAGCTTCCTTCACCTCAAGTTTCGAGGGGGCTTGTGGGGAGGAGGTTACATTGCACTCGTATGCTGTTTATTTATCCAGGTATGAGCATTGGCATCCATCAGAGCCTACCAAGTACAAAGGAGGAGGGATGGGCATCCTCCCCGCCAGAGGGGTGCAGAGCGCTGATGAGGAGGGTCCCACCTCAGTTGCTGGCTTCAGCAATTCGATAGAAGATGAAGGTGCTGATGCCGTTGGAGAGGCTGTGACACTTGTCGTCTTTGGAGGAGAGCGCGATCTTGCTGATATCGGCGTAGATCTGATGGAGTTGGCTCCGGATGATAGCCATCGGATCATGGATCTCTTGCTGGATGTCAAGGCATCGCTTGTAGTCCTCGAAGGCGATTCTGCACTTGATTACGCTCTTGGTGATTTTCTTCGCCTTCTGGTGGCCCAACCGTCATCCATCTTGAAAGCTTATATCTTTGCCTGGAGCATACGAAATAGGTCATGGTCTTCCTTCTTATTCTTGCCGATGGGATCCCGGAGAGATGCTCAGGAGGATAGTTGGAAGGGTTCGATTTGGCCTCGATTTGCGGGGCTATATCCTATTGGATTTCGTCGGTCTGGATCGCATGGGCTAAGCTGTCGTCGTCTGTGAAAAAAAAGCCGCGCGATCACTGTACATATTCATCATGAATCCATATTGGAAATCGTACATGGGGAGCTTCGAAATATCCAAGATGCAGGCTCCCAGGTAGATCGGCTTATCAAACACTCGGCTTGGTCAACTTCATGTTTGCGGCTGCTAGATTCTTGGCGAAGACCATTCGACGATCAAAAATTAGGCTTGGCCACGAGCTTTAGGGCCTACTTCTCGGTGATGACCAGCCTGACGTCTACACGCTTCCGGATACTGTCAGCTAGCAGCAAGACGTATGTTTCTAGGCAGAGACTGTGATAGTCGCGTAGTGTTTTGCACTCGAAGGTCTCACAGACCTTCTGAGCGTGCTCGCAATCTTCATCGCCGATATGCTCCCCGGTGAGTGTGCTGTAGAACGCCTGTTTGAGTGGGAGCTGAGTCTCTTCCAGTTTTGCCGGCCCATCCATATAATCGTAGGGATCATCAGCTCCTGGCGATGGTCAAATCTTGCTTTCACGGTCTTGAATTGATCGAGGGTAAGTTTCTTGGGTTGATCATCCAGTGAGCTGAGGATGAAGCCCATTGAATAACTAAATACTGAGGTTGCTTGGAGAAGCTGATGTACTTCTCATCGGTTTTTAGAAAGCAGCTGATCTTACCCTCTGTAATTCCAAGCTCTTTGACGAAGATGTGGGCATCACAACCCATCAAGTTGTAGAAGATAATTGGACATGCTTCGGGTGCTGGAAATTAACATTGCAATGGTTGAGTGCTGCGCCGCAAATCTTCCCGATTAGATGGTCGGGGTCCCGCACCTTATCGTTGTCAAATCTTCAAGCAAAGGTGACAGTGCGTGCTTTCTGCAAAGCTTACATCTTACTTGCAGCAGACGACGGATTCATTGTAACCACCTTGGGCATACTTTACGCGATAGCAGAAGCCCGATGGTCGCTGTAGTTGGTAAGCTTTCGTGTAGGAGCGCGATTGATCTGGCTGGCATGTGTTGATCTCCACGACGCACTCAAAATCCACATAGATCACGAATGGGACTCTCATCAGCTTCCTGTACTTGCCGAAAGCTATGTTGGACCATTTTTCGGGCATCTCGATTCTTACTACAACCATCTTAGTGGAATATTGCAGTTATCCTGCCTGGAGAAGTGGAACAGGCATCTAGGCAGAAGTCGACTCTTTGCAGCAGGTCACTTGAGAGGACAAAAGACTTGAGGGACTTTTAATCCAACAGTAATGTTCTCTTTTCGACTCAAGAACAGAAATACATGGGTGGGGTCCATATTCTTGGATATGCTGAGGATTAAAATCTGGAGATCGCCTTCCTCGTCCCCACCCTTCTTTACGCCGTCGAAACTAAAGACGTTGTTGTTTATGTAGAGATTCTGCCTCTCAAATTTATCGATCGCCTTTTAAACTTATTTTATTCAATAAATAAAAGGATTGGGCAACAGGTAAAGCCTATACAAGCCCTCTCCCTAATTACATGCATAAGGTATACAATACAAATAACAAAACATAAATACAAGCAAAAATGACAAGCATTAACACTAGTGAGGCTCCTCATGGAAGTACCAAGAAACCAATTTGCAAGTAATCATTAATTATTCAGCAGTACACTTACAATCGATAATTAAATACTGAAAGAAAGGGCAAATTAAATATGTTTATACATAATATGGTAAACAAACAGTCAAAAGGAATCTATCCGTTATCAAAATAATAAGCATAAAATAATAATAAATACCCAATTAGCGGGTATTTTAGAAGTCCATGCGCAGGCTCACCAGTTACTCAGTTACTCTTCACATAAATTATTATTTCACAAAAGAAAAGAATACCTTAGTACATGCAATGGCGCCATGATTAAAGAACATAAATGATTTTTTTAATAACAAAAGAATGAAAAGAAATACAAAGCTTAGAGAAAGTAAATTTATCATAGAGGATAAACAAAACAACAAAATAAAACTAAGCAAATCTGTGAGTGTCATTTATGTATTTATGAACAAATTTGAATATATGTGTGTTCAAGTCAATAGAATATGTTCTGTTACCATGTAAGAGGAAATCCACAGTGATGTTATCTATGTCTACAGCATTATCATTTAATAATTGCAGAATTGAGTGAAATATAATAAAACGTTGTTCAGTATATTTTGGACAATTCATAAAATAGTGATAATTGTCCTCATATTCGTTATTACAATTTGGACAAGTTGTATCTTCTGAAAGAAAGTGACTATGTAAATAAGCTTTTAAGTTACTAGCCTCATTCCGAAGTTGGCAATGTAAAATGCTTTCGCCCTGCCGACCAAGGTTGTTATATTTCAAAGGAACTGAAGAATTATAATGTTCAAATAGTCTACATTTAAATATACTTAAATTAGGAGACTCTCTAATATTTAAGGGCAAAGTATTCCACAGTCTCACAGTAGCCGGAAAAAAACTATTATAAAAAGAAGTTGTTCTAGAAAAAGGGGGATAAAAGTTGTATTTTCATTTCTAAGGTTATAAGATGTTTGTCTAGGTAAAAAGGGTTGAACTATGTCAAATAAATAATTAAGAGTCAAACCATTTAATATCTTGAAGAATAGAAAAAGTTTATGATTCCTTCTCCTTTTACTAAGAGTTTCCCGTCCAAGTTCTTTGTATAATTTTTGTTTAGATGAGTTACGTCGTAAACCAGTTATAATTCCAGCTGCCTCAATTTGTACACTTTCAAGAAGATCAGCTTCGGTTTGAGAACAATTTTCCCAAACTACATCACTATATTCCAATATAGGTCTAATAAAAGAGAAGTAAAGACAGATTAATGATTTCCTGTCAAGCAGATACTTCAAATTACGCAGAATATAAATACGAGAACAAGCCTTTTTATAAATATTATCCATATGAATTTTCCATTTGCCAGCAGAAGGTAATGTTAAACCAAGATGACAGTGATTGTCGGTATCAGCAATAAATTTCCATTAATACCAAAATGAACTGGAGGGTATGCTCCAGATTTTCGAGTAAAAACAATACTTTTGGCTTTTTCAGAGTTAAATTGAACCGCCCATTTATTGGACAAGTCTGAAATAGTATCAAGATCATTAGTCAATGAAATTGCTGCTTCGTTATGGTTGTTGTCAACAATTACAAATAGAGATGTATCATCTGCAAAGAGGCGAATATTATTATTTATATTATCAACTATATCGTTTATATATACTAGAGATAGAAATGGCCCAAGCACAGAACCTTGCGGAACACCTGCATGAATACCTTTCAATGAAGAAGAATAACCGTCAGTGACAACTTTTTGTAATCTATCAGACAAGTAACTTTCTATCCATGTTAATAATTGGTTATTGATTCCACATTGTTTTAATTTAAATAGAAGACCTTTATGCCAGACTTCTTCAAATGCTTTAGATATATCACAAAAGACAAATCTGACATATTTCCCTTTATCCATACTACTAATAATTGTACGATAAATTTCCTACCACCTGGTTAATTGTAGAATCATTCGGTTGAAAACCTGACTGAAATTTAGAAAAAACATCATGTTCCTTCTATACGGGGGGTTTGCTACGTCACATGCACGGATACTGTAACATTATAAAAGCTCGCTTCGCGTATGTTTGTCTACTTTTATAATGAAATAAAACCAATGGTAAGCAAAGTGAATTAATCCACCGAGGGGCCGGCACCTCATTCAACATTTTTAGGACAAATACTCCACGTAAAAACCTGCCAGTTATGTAAACACTTCTGTACATTTGAAAATAGGGGCACGGAAATAAGTGGCATCGTACCAATCATGCTTGATTTCTACTAACCAATATGCAATATGTTCGAGTTTTTTATTGTAAATACTCTAAAATTATATCATATCTTCCCTGGTAAACATTTACATATCTGCAGAAGGTTCTTTTGTTGTAATCGCATAAAAACTGACGCACGGATATTGTTAACATAGAAATAGGTACGGATACTGTTGACATCGTTGTCTTATAGGAAGGGAGAGATGTTTGCGATTACCGTTGCATCTAATCTCAGCCATGGTTTTAAATATGGTTGGTGATGTTCATCTGTATGTGTGGCTCTATATTTTACTTTTTTGTCGTACTCATGTGATGTCTCCGTTTCTTAGTGTTTCGAAACTTGATCAAACTTGCTATTGTCTTTAGAAGTTATTCTGTTTTGGACTGGCGTTTCGGTTCTAATTACGTTTAAACAATTTATCGTGCATGAATTCCGACAAGCTTATGTTTGATAGATTTACTCGCTCTATAGCATTATATAATCAACAAGGGCGAAAAACTTCATTTTTTCCCTTGAACCATGGAGAGGAAATCAGGTTATACGGTTGAATCGGACATGTAATTGTTTGTAACGCAGCCGTTGTCGGGTCATCTTTAAAAGAAGCTCAAATTTTGTTTGTAATTATTTGAATGTAAGACTGTTTCTATTTGCGTAAGCTGTGTTGCTTGTATATCAACAACACGTGTAAAGAAAGTATTCATGCTATAACACAACACATGTAATGAAAGTATTCATGCTGTAAAAAAATCTAAAAGACCTTTTCAGAACGGTTTTGGTACAGTGGTAAAATGCATCAAAGTTGTTCACTGTTCAAAGGAAGACATTACGAGAGGAAATGTCCGACAGTCCGTACGAATTTGTAGGTCATTGGAAAAAATCATAGAATAAGCGGAGTCGATTTTTGACATTAGAAATGGAGGTAATTATAAAATTACCGAACAGAGTTGTCAAAAGCTGAATTCCATGAGACAAAAAGACAAATCAGTTTGAAACCACTGGAAAAAGTCGACTGTAATTGTCCTGACTTGGTGCAGGCATTTCAATAGAAACGGTGCATGGGTTAAACCAAAACTACGACGCGCCAAACATCCCCATCCATTGCTGTATTTCAGGCAGCAACTCGATTCAACTTGCTATTTAGAATTTAATATAAGGTTATGGAAGATCTGTTGATTGGCCGATTGGCAAATGTCATTTTTTAACACTAAGACAACATGAATTAAAATCAATTATACATGTTACTTCTCTCAGCCTGAAACAAGACCAAAGCAAAAGTTTGAAAAAACATCTATTTATCTCTTTGTAAACAGATATAATAACTTCAAACCCGCATCACAAACACCATCGACAAAGGCAAACCATAGACATAAAGACAACACAGACAACAAAAGTACCGACAAAAATGTTAACCGCAATGGTCCTGACTTGGTGCAGTCATTAATTTTGTTCAAACCTAGGGAGCATTTTTCTCTTGCATAGCTCTGTCCTTAGATCATTTTGGCTTTCCTATTTAGACCCTATTGGTAATTTGTTCTCTGTCAGCTTTTACATATAATTCGGTTCATGGATTTTCAAATATTTTGATTTGATCTGCACTGATGAGACATAAGTAGTCGAGATGCACGTATGTTGAACATAAATTCACAGTAACCTCGGTATTTTGTTATTCAAAAGAAATGATGGGTTAAACCAGATCTATGACGCGCCAAACATCCCCTTCTATTGCAGTAGTAGCCAGTAGAAACTCAACAGTAACTGCTATTGCAAGGTCATCCATGTGAAAAAAGTTATCTTGAATCAGAGTTCGGACCGAAACTGAATTTGATATCTATTGAAGAACTTTTTAATGATCGTATGAGACGGAATTTTTTGAAGCCTTGATTAATAAGGCGGTGACGGAGACAACTTTGTCTAAAATGTCTGTATAATTTGTGATAGCTCTCGCGTAACGAATCAACTGTAAAGCAACAAGAAGAAGTTGAAACTCATATGCTATGCGATGGTCAAATTGAATAGTTATTATCAGAAAGGAAAAAGAGAATGTATCTTTTATGGCATGAAAAGTTACAGAAAATTTTATAAAAATCTTACACGAGGCCAAGGACGCAAGACGACAGAAAGTATTCGATACAAAATGATAAGATCACATTTTATTTATCACCAGAGACATATAGATACATCTATATGTCTCTGATATCACTGGAGTTCGAAAAATGTCAGCATTGGGGAACCGTGGGTTGGAATCTTCCTTTTTCTGGAAAAAGTACAAATATAATGGAATTTAGGGAAAAAAATACAAAAATAGCAAATAAAAATCGACTGAAACCGCCTTTTTCCTTGAACTCCACTCTGAACCCATATCTTTTTCTTTCGGAGGCTGAATCACGGACTGAATCCGCCGGTGGTCAGTTATCTGTTGTTTCTTTCTCAATCTTAAAATTGCATAAAATTGTGCTCTGATTTCATATGACTTCAGAAAAGAAACATATTCAATGCTTGTTATTCAAACAGCCTCGCGTAAGACACATCCCTCCCTTGAGGGATACCAGATTGTAAGGTGTTGACAAGACGTAAAATCGTTGTTGTAACAAACGTGTGATATAATAACTCGAATAATTCTGCGCCCTCTAATGGCTGATCATCTCTCGTTAATGGAGCGATCGTAGTGAGTGGAATATAACGACTGAAATATTTGGATTAGTGATATAACTACTAGAAATTTAACTGATCATGCATCAGACACAAAAGATTACAGACAAGTTTGAAAAAAATGAGTGGCTAATACGTTTATTTATCTCATTGGCATAGATGTGGGGACATATATGATTTTTTCGCCCAATGTCAAGTTTATATCGGATTTGTTTCGGAATCTGATATCATTCGATAATACAGCCACAAATCACTAGCCTGTCGCCATCAATATCAACAATGTTCTATCAAATAAATGTGTAGCTTTTATACGATGTCAGCAATATCCCTACCTATTTCTATGTTAACAGTATCCGTGCGTCAGTTTTTATGCGATAAGAACCTTCTGCAGATATATAAATGTTTACCAGGGAAGTTATAATATAATTTTAGAGTATTCACAATACAAAACTCGAACATATTGCATATTGGTTAGTAGAAATCAAGCATGATTGGTACGATGCCATCTATATCCGTGCCCCGATTTTTAACTGTACATAAGTGTTTACATAACTGGCAGGTTTTTGCGTGGAGTATTTGTGCTAAAAATGTTGAATGAGGTGCCGGCCCTTCGGCGGATTCATTCACTTTGCCTACCATTGGTTTTATTTCATCATAAGAGTAGACAAACATTCGCGAAGCGAGCCTTTATAATGTTACAGTATCCGTGCGTGTGACGTAGCAAACCTCCGTGTTCATATAATTGAATAAATGTTTAAATAGAATTTTCTCCATTAATTTACAAACTACACTGGTAACAGATATGTGGAGAGTGTGGACTATCTTTACCCTTAAATATTGGGTTTACATTCGCCACCTTCCATAATGATGGCACTATCTTTTTATTAAGTGAGAGATTGGACAGTTTAGTTAAAGGTTTATACACAGAAACAGAATGAGATTGGGAAGTCATTGCCTTCGAATTTAAGCTCACAACCCATCTCTTGTACTGAGGTACGCGGTAGGCATCATTGTCATCTACTAAACCTCATCCTAATGAAGGGCCACCAGTATCGCCCATTGGAAGCCGCGATCATCCTTATTTTTCACGTTGACGACCGACTTCTTTTTTTTTTCGATTGTAAGAAGGAACCCCCATTAAGACGCTTGAATTGGTCGAGATGGATTTCTTACTTCTAGACGATGCAGATGGTGCGCACCGCAATTTGGGAAAGCTCATCCATCTGCATCATATTTTTGAGCATTGCAGTACTACTGCTGCTTTCGGGGTTTGATAATTTCATCTTTCTGGAAAATCTTGAGGGATGGTTCGTTCGAGAAGGTGACATTCATGGATGACGATGTGCAGGTAGGTCTCTTGAGAATCGAGCCGCACTGCGGAAATACTTTGAAAATACCTTAGCAGAATCAAAGTTCGGGCATATATCTGCCACTGTGTTGAGTGATTAATTGGGTTACCTCTTAAAATTTCCACACCAGATGTCAAAAGTCGGCCCTAGATACGTTCCTGAGCACCCCGGTGACCATCTTTGAATGACTGCCACAAGTTTTCTGAGGCAAAACTATTGTAATCCCTTTGTAGAATGAAAGTTATAGCCTATATCTGTCGCTGTTTTGAGTTCCTGGCTGTGTTACCTCTTATAACGTCCACACAAGATGTCCAAAGTCGGCCCTAGATAAGTTCCTGAGCACTCCTATGACCATCTTTGGATGACTGCCACAAGTTTTCTGAGGCAATACTTTTGAAATCCCTCGGTAGAATGATAGTTCGGGCCTATATCTGTCGCTGTGTTGAGGTACTGACTGGGTTACCTCTTATAACGTCCACACCAGATATCCAAAGTCGGCCCTAGATACGTTCCTGAGCACCCCGGTGACCATCTTTGAATGACTGCCACAAGTTTTCTGAGGCAATACTTTTAAAATCCCTCGGTAGAATGAAAGTTACAGCCTATATCTGTCGGTTATTGAGTTCCTGACTGGGTTACCTCTTATAACGTACGCACCAGATGTCAAAATCGGCCCTAGATACGTTCCTGAACACCCCGGTGACCATCTTTGAATGACTGTCACAAGTTTTCTGAGGCAATACTTTTGAAATCCCTCCGTAGAATGATAGTTCGGGCCTATATCTGTCCCTGTGTTGAGTTCATGACTGGGTTACCTCTTATAACGTAGACACCAGATATCCAAAGTCGGCCCTAGATACGTTCCTGAGCACTCCGGTGACCACCTTTGAATGACTGCCACAAGTTTTCTGAGGCAATACTTTTGAAATCCCTCGGTAGAATGATAGTTCGGCCCTATATCTGTCGCTGTGTTGAGTTCCTGACTGGGTTACCTCTTATAACGTCCACACCAGATATCCAAAGTCGGCCCTAGATACGTTCCTGAGCACCCCGGTGACCATCTTTGAATGACTGCCACAAGTTTTCTGAGGCATACTTTTAAAATCCCTCGGCAGAATGAAAGTTATAGCCTATATCTGTCGGTGTATTGAATTCCTGCCTGGGTTACCTCTTATAACGTCCACACCAGATGTCAAAAGTCGGCCCTAGATACGTTCCTGAACACCCCGGTGACCATCTTTGAATGACTGCCACAAGTTTTCTGAGGCAATACTTTTGAAATCCCTCCGTAGAATGATAGTTCGGGCCTATATCTGTCCCTGTGTTGAGTTCCTGACTGGGTTACCTCTTATAACGTCCACAAAAGATGTCAAAAGTCGGCCCTGGATACATTCCTGAGCACCCCGGTGACCATCTTTGAATGACTGCCACAAGTTTTTTGAGGCAATACTTTTGAAATTCCTCGGTAGAATGATAGTTCGGGCCTATATCTTTCGCTGTGTTGAATTCTTGACTGGGTTACCTCTTATAACGTCCACACAAGATGTCAAAAGTCGGCCCTAGATACGTTCCTGAGCACCCCGGTGACCATCTTTGAATGACTGCCACAAGTTTTCTGAGGCAATACTTTTAAAATCCCTCGGTAGACTGAAAGTTATAGCCTATATCTGTCGGTGTATTGAATTCCTGACTGGGTTACCTCTTATAACGTCCACACCAGATGTCAAAAGTCGGCCCTAGATACGTTCCTGAACACCCCGGTGACCATCTTTGAATGACTGCCACAAGTTTTCAGAGGCAATACTTTTGAAATTCCTCGGTAGAATGATAGTTCGGGCCTATATCTTTCGCTGAGTTGAATTCTTGACTGGGTTACCTCTTATAACGTCCGCACCAGATGTCAAAATCGGCCCTAGATACGTTCCTGAACACCCCGGTGACCATCTTTGAATGACTGCCACAAGTTTTCTGAGGCAATACTTTTGAAATCCCTCCGTAGAATTATAGTTCGGGCCTATATCTGTCCCTGTGTTGAGTTCCTGACTGGGTTACCTCTTATAACGTCCACACCAGATATCCAAATTCGGCCCTAGATACGTTCCTGAGCACTCCGGTGACCATCTTTGAATGACTGCCACAAGTTTTCTGAGGCAATACTTTTTAAACCCCTCGGTAGAATAATAGTTCGGGCCTATATCTGTCGCTGTGTTGAGTTCCTGACTGGGTTACCTCTTATAACGTCCACACCAGATGTCCAAAGTCGGCCCTGGATATATTTCTTAGCACCCCGATGACCATCTTTGAATGACTGCCACAAGTTTTCTGAGGCAATACTTTTGAAATTCCTCGGTAGAATGATAGCTCGGGCCTATATCTTTCACTGTGTTGAATTCTTAACTGGGTTACCTATTATAACGTCCACACCAGATGTCCAAAATCGGCCCTAGATACGTCCCTGAACACCCCGGTGACCATCTTTGAATGACTGCCACAATATTTCTGAGGTAATACTTTTGAAATCCCTCGGTAGAATGATAGTTCGTGCCTATATCTGTCGTTGTGTTGATTTCCTGACTGGGTTACCTCTTATAACGTGAACAGCAGATGTCCAAAGTCGGCCCTAGATACCTTCCTGAGCACCCCGGTGACCATCTTTGAATGACTGCCACAAGTTTTCTGATGCAATACTTTTAAAATCCCTCGGTAGAATGAAAGTTACAGCCTATATCTGTCGGTTAATTGAGTTCCTGACTGGGTTACCTCTTATAACGTCCACACCAGATATCCAAAGTCGTCCCTAGATACGTTCCTGAGCACTCCGGTGACCACCTTTGAATGACTGCCACAAGTTTTCTGAGGCAATACTTTTCAAATCCCTCAGTAGAATGATAGTTCGGGCCTATATCTGTCGCTGTGTTGAGTTCCTGACTGGGTTACCTCTTATAACGTCCACACCAGATGTCCAAAGTCGGCCCTAGATACGTTCCTGAGCACCCCGGTGACCATCTTTGAATGACTGCCACAAGTTTTCTGAGGCAATACTTTTAAAATCCCTCGGTAGAATTTAAGTTATAGCCTATATCTGTCGGTGTATTGAATTCCTGACTGGGTTACCTCTTATAACGTCCACACCAGATGTCAAAAGTCGGCCCTAGATACGTTCCTGAACACCCCGGTGACCATCTTTGAATGACTGTCACAAGTTTTCTCAGGCAATACTTTTGAAATCCCTCGATAGAATGATAGTTCCGGCCTATATATGTCGCTGTGTTGAGTTCCTGACTGGGTTACCTCTTATAACGTCCACAGCAGATGTCCTAAGTCGTCCCTAGATACCTTCCTGAGCACCCCGGTGACCATCTTTGAATGACTGCCACAAGTTTTCTAAGGCAATACTTTTAAAATCCCTCGGTAGAATGATAGTTCAGGCCAATATCTGTCCCTGTGTTGAGTTCCTGACTGGGCTTCCTCTTATAACGTCCACACCAGATGTCAAAAGTCGGCCCTACATACGTTCCTGAGCACCCCGGTGACCATCTTTGAATGACTGCCACAAGTTTTCTGAGGCAATACTTTTGAAATCCCTCAGTAGAATGATAGTTCCGGCATATATCTGTCGCTGTGTTGATTTCCTGACTGGGTTACCTTTTATAACGTCCACAGCAGATGTCCAAAATCGGCCCTCGATACCTTCCTAAGCACCCCGGTGACCATCTTTGAATGACTGCCACAAGTTTTCTGAGGCAATACTTTTGAAATTCCTCCGTAGAATGATAGCTCGGGCCTATATCTTTCACTGTGTTGAATTCTTGACTGGGTAACCTATTATAACGTCCACACCAGATGTCCAAAATCGGCCCTAGATACGTCCCTGAACACCCCGGTGACCATCTTTGAATGACTGCCACAAGTTTTCTGAGGTAATACTTTTGAAATCCCTCGGTAGAAGGATAGTTCGTGCCTATATCTGTCGTTGTGTTGATTTCCTGACTGGGTTACCTCTTATAACGTGAACAGCAGATGTCCAAAGTCGGCCCTAGATACGTTCCTGAGCACCCCGGTGACCATCTTTGAATCACTGCCACAAGTTTTCTGAGGCAATACTTTTTAAATCCCTCGGTAGAATGATAGTTCGGGCCTATATCTGTCTCTGTGTTGAGTTCCTGACTGGGTTACCTCTTATAACGTCCACACCAGATATCCAAAGTCGGCCCTAGATACGTTCCTGAGCATCCCGGTGACCATCTTTGAATCACTGCCACAAGTTTTCTGAGGCAATACTTTTAAAATCCCTCAGTAGAATGAAAGTTATAGCCTATATCTGTCGGTGTGTTGAGTTCCAGACTGGGTTACCTCTTATAACGTCCACACCAGATGTCAAAAGTCGGCCCTAGATACGTTCCTGAACACCCCGGTGACCATCTTTGAATGACTGCCACAAGTTTTCTAAGGCAATACTTTTGAAATCCCTCGGTAGAATGATAGTTTGGGCCTATATCTGTCGCTGTGTTGAGTTCCTGACTGGGTTACCTCTTATGACGTCCACACCAGATGTCCAAAGTCGGCTATGGATACATTCCTGAGCACCCCGGTGACCATCTTTGAATGACTGCCACAAGTTTTCAGAGGCAAAACTTTTGAAATCCCTCGGTAGAATGATAGTTCGGGCCTATATCTTTCGCTGTGTTGAATTCTTGACTGGGTTACCTCTTATAACGTCCACACCAGATGTCCAAAATCGGCCCTAGATACGTTCCTGGGCACCCCGGTGACCGTCTTTGAATGACTGCCACAAGTTTTCTGAGGCAATACTTTTGAAATCCCTCGGTAGAATGATAGTTCGGGCCTATATCTGTCGCTATGTTGATTTCCTTACTGGGTTACCTCTTATAACGTCCACAGAAGATGTCCGAAGTCGGCCCTACATACCTTCCTGAGCACCCCGGTGACCATCTTTGAATGACTGCCACAAGTTTTCTGAGGCAATACTTTTAAAATTCCTCGGTAGAATGAAAGTTATAGCCTATATATAGCGGTGTATTGAGTTCCTGACTGGGTTACCTCTTATTACGTCCACAGAAGATGTCAAAAGTCGGCCCTAGATACGTTCCTGAACACCCCGGTGACCATCTTTGAATGACTGCCACAGGTTTTCTGAGGCAATACTTTTGAAATCCCTCGGTAGAATGATAGTTCGGGCCTATATCTGTCGCTGTGTTGAGTTCCTGACTGGGTTACCTCTTATAACGTCCACACCAGATGTCCAAAGGCGGCCCTGGATACATTCCTGAGCACCCCGGTGACCATCTTTGAATGACTGCCACAAGTTTTCAGAGGCAATACTTTTGAAATCCTTCGGTAGAATGATAGTTTGGGCCTATATCTTTCGCTGTGTTGAATTCTTGACTGGGTTACCTCTTATAACGTCCACACCAGATGTCCAAAGTCGGCACTAGATACGTTCCTGAGCACTCCGGTGACAATCTTTGAATGACGGCCACAAGTTTTCTGAGGCAATACTTTTGAAATCCCTACGTAGAATGATAATTCGGGCCTATATCTGTCGCTGTGTTGAGTTTCTGACTGGGTTACCTCTTATAACGTCCACACCAGATGTCAAAAGTCGGCCCAAGATACGTTCCTGAGCACCCCGGTGACCATCTTTGAATGACTGCCACAAGTTTTCTGAGGCAATACTTTTAAAATCCCTCCGTAGAATGATAGTTCGGGCCTATATCTGTCGCCGTGTTGAGTTCCTGACTGGGTTACCTCTTATAAGGTCCACACCAGATATCCAAAGTCGGCCCTAGATACGTTCCTGAGCATCTCGGTGACCATCTTTGAATCACTGCCACAAGTTTTCTGAGGCAAAACTTTTAAAATCCCTCGGTAGAATGAAAGTAATAGCCTATATATGTCGGTGTATTGAGTTCCTGACTGGGTTACCTCTTATAACGTCCACACCAAATGTCAAAAGTCGGCCCTAGATACGTTCCTGTACACTCCGGTGAGCATCTTTGAATGACTGCCAAAAGTTTTTTAAGGCAATACTTTTGAAATCCCTCGGTAGAATGATATTTCGGGCCTACATCTGTCGCTGTGTTGAGTTCCTGACTGGGTTACCTCTTATAACGTCCACACCAGATGTCCAAAGTCGGCCCTAGATACGTTCCTGATCACCTCGATGACCATCTTTGAATGACTGCCACAAGTTTTTTGAGGCAATACTTTTGAAATCCCTCAGTAGAATGATAGTTCGGGTCTATATCTGTCGCTGTCTTGAGTTACTAACTGGGTTACCTCTTATAACATCCACACCAGATGTCCAAAGTCGGCCCTAGATACGTTCCTGAGCACTCCGGTGACAATCTTTGAATGACTGCCACAAGTTTTCTGAGGAAACTCTTTTGAAATCCCTAGGAAGAATGATAATTCCGGCCTATATCTGTCGCTGTGTTGAGTTCCTGACTGGGTTACCTCTTATAACGTCCACACCAGATATCCAAAGTCGGCCCTAGATACGTTCCTGAGCCTGCCGGTGACCATCTTTGAATCACTGCCACAAGTTTTCTGAGGCAATACTTTTAAAATTCCACGGTAGAATGAAAGTTATAGCCTATATCTGTCGGTGTATTGAGTTCCTGACTGGGTAACCTCTTATAACGTCCACACCAGATGTCAAAAGTCGGCCCTAGATACGTTCACGAACACCCCGATGACCACCTTTGAATGACTTCCACAAGTTTTCTAAGGGAATACTTTTGAAATCCCTCAGTAGAATGATAGTTCGGGCCTATATCTGTCGCTGTGTTGAGTTCCTGACTGGGTTACCTCTTATAACGTCCACACCAGATGTCCAAAGTCGGCCCTAGATACGTTCCTGATCACCCCGATGACCATCTTTGAATGACTGCCACAAGTTTTCTGAGGCAATACTTTTAAAAATCCCTCGGTAGAATCATAGTTCGGGCCTATATCTTTCGCTGTGTTGAAATCTTGACTGGGTTACCTTTTAACGTTCACACCAGATGTCCAAAATCGGCCCTAGATACGTTCCTGAGCACCCCGATGACCGTCTTTGAATGATTGCCACAAGATTTCTGAGGCAATACTTTTGAAATCCCTAGGTAGAATGATAATTCGGGCCTATATCTGTCGCTGTGTTGAGTTCCTGACTAGGTTACCTCTTATAACGTCCACACCAGATGTCCAAAGTCGGCCCTAGATACGTTCCTGAGCACCCCGGTGACCATCTTTGAATGACTGCCACAAGTTTTCTGAGGCAATACTTTTAAAATCCCTCGGTAGAATGATAGTTCGGGTCTATATCTGCCGCTGTCTTGAGTTCCTGACTGGGTTACCTCTTATAACATCCAACCGGATGTCCAAAGCCGGCCCTAGATACGTTCCTGAGCACTCCGGTGACAATCTTTGAATGACTGCCACAAGTTTTCTGAGGCAATACTTTTGAAATCCCTAGGTAGAATGATAATTCGGGCCTATATCTGTCGCTGTGTTGAGTTCCTGACTGGGTTACCTCTTATAACGTCCACACCAGATGTCCAAAGTCGGCCCTAGATACGTTACTGAGCACCCGGGTGACCATCTTTGAATGACTGCCACAAGTTTTCTGAGGCAATACTTTTTAAATCCCTCGGTAGAATGATAGTTCGGGCCTATATCTGTCGCTGTGTTGAGTTCCTGACTGGGTTACCTCTGATAACGTCCACACCAGATATCCAAAGTCGGCCCTAGATACGTTCCTGAGCATCCCGGTGATCATCTTTGAATGACTGCCACAAGTTTTCTGAGGCAATACTTTTAAAATCATTCGGTAGATTGAAAGTTATAGCCTAAATCTGTCGGTGTATTGAGTTCCTGACTGGGTTACCTCTTATAACGTCCACACCAGATGTCAAAAGTCGGCCCTAGATACGTTCCTGAACACCCCGGTGACCATCTTTGAATGACTGCCACAAGGGTTCTAAGGCAATACTTTTGAAATCCCTCAGTAGAATGATAGTTCGTAGTTCGGGCCTATATCTGTCGCTGTGTTGAGTTCCTGACTGGGTTACCTCTTATAACGCCCACACCAGATGTCCAAAGTCGGCCCTGGATACATTCCTGAGCACCCCGGTGACCATCTTTGAATGACTGCCACAAGTTTTCTAAGGCAAAACTTTTAAAAATCCCTCGGTAGAATGATAGTTCGGGCCTATATCTTTCGCTGTGTTGAATTCTTGACTGGGTTACCTCTTATAACGTCCACACCAGATGTCCAAAATCGGCCCTAGATACGTTCCTGAGCACCCCGGTGACCGTCTTTGAATGATTGCCACAAGTTTTCTGAGGCAATACTTTTGAAATCCCTCTGTAGAATGATAGTTCGGGCCTATATCTGTCGGTATGTTGATTTCCTTACTGGGTTACCTCTTATAACGTCCACAGCAGATGTCCGAAGTCGGCCCTAGATACCTTCCTGAGGACCCCGGTGACCATCTTTGAATGACTGCCACAAGTTTTCTGAGGCAATGCTTTTAAAATCCCTTGGTAGAATGAAAGTTATAGCCCATATCTATCGGTGTATTGAGTTCCTGACTGGGTTACCTCTTATTACGTCCACACCAGATGTCAAAAGTCGGCCCTAGATACGTTCCTGAACACCCCGGTGACCATCTTTGAATGACTGCCACAANCTGAGGCAATACTTTTGAAATCCCTCGGTAGAATGATAGTTCGGGCCTATATCTGTCGCTGTGTTGAGTTCCTGACTGGGTTACCTCTTATAACGTCCACACCAGATGTCCAAAGTCGGCCCTGTATACATTCCTGAGCACCCCGGTGACCATCTTTGAATGACTGCCACAAGTTTTCAGAGGCAATACTTTTGAAATCCTTCGGTAGAATGATAGTTTGGGCTTATATCTTTCGCTGTGTTGAATTCTTGACTGGGTTACCTCTTAAAACGTCCACACCAGATGTCCAAAGTCGGCCCTAGATACGTTCCTCAGCACCCCTGTGACCATCTTTGAATGACTGCCACAAGTTTGCTGAGGCAATACTTTTAAAATTCCTCAGTAGAATGATAGTTCAGGGCTGTATCTGTCGCTGTGTTGAGTTCCTGACTGGGTTACCTCTTATAACGTCCACACCAGATGTCCAAAATCGGCCCTAGATACGTTCCTGATCACCCCGACGACCATCTTTGAATGACTGCCACAAGTTTTCTGAGGCAATACTTTTGAAATCCCTCAGTAGAATGATAGTTCGGGTCAATATCTGTCGCTGTCTTGAGTTACTGACTGGGTTACCTCTTATAACATCCACACCGGATGCCCAAAGTCGGCCCTAGATACGTTCCTGAGCACTCCGGTGACAATCTTTGAATGAGTGCCACAAGTTTTCTGAGGCAATACTTTTGAAATCCCTAGGTAGAATGATAATTCGGGCCTATATCTGTCGCTGTGTTGATTTCCTGACTGGGTTACCTCTTATAACGTCCACACCAGATGTCCAAAGTCGACCCTAGATACGTTCCTGAGCACCCCGGTGACCATCTTTGAATGACTGCCACAAGTTTTCTGAGGCAATACTTTTAAAATCCCTCGGTAGAATGAAAGTTATAGCCTATATCTGTCGGTGTATTGAGTTCCTGACTGGGTTACCTCTTATAACGTCCACACCAGATATCCAAAGTCGGCCCTAGATACATTCCTGAGCATCCCGGTGACCATCTTTGAATCACTGCCACAAGTTTTCTGAGGCAATACTTTTAAAATCCCTCGGCAGAATGAAAGTTATAGCCTATATCTGTCGGTGTATTGAGTTCCTGACTGGGTTACCTCTTATAACGTCCACACCAGATGTCAAAAGTCGGTCCTAGATACGTTCCTGAACACTCCGGTGACCATCTTTGAATGACTGCTACAAGTTTTCTAAGGGAATACTTTTGAAATCCCTCAGTAGAATGATAGTTCGGGCCTATATCTGTCGCTGTGTTGAGTTCCTGACTGGGTTCCCTCTTATAACGTCCACACCAGATGTCCAAAGTCGGCCCTGGATACATTCCTGAGCACCCCGGTGGCCATCTTTGAATGACTGCCGCAAGTTTTCAGAGGCAATACTTTTGAAATCCCTCGGTAGAATGATATTTCGGGCCTATATCTTTCGCTGTGTTGAATTCTTGATTGGGTTACCTCTTATAACGTCCACACCAGATGTCCAAAATCGGCCCTAGATACATTCCTGAGCACCCCGGTGACCATCTTTGACTGCCACAAGTTTTCTGAGGCAATACTTTTAAAATCCCTCGGTAGAATGATAGTTCGGGCCTATATCTGTCGCTGTGTTGATTTCCTCACTGGGTTACCTCTTATAACGTCCACAGCAGATGTCCAAAGTCGGCCCTAGATACCTTCCTGAGCATCCAGTGACCATCTTTGAATGGCTGCAACAAGTTTACTGAGGCAATACTTTTAAAATCCCTCGGTAGAATGAAAGTTCGGGCCTATATCTGTCGCTGTGTTGAGTTCCTGACTGGGTTACCTCTTATAACGTCCACACCAGATGTGCAAAGTCGGCCCTGGATACATTCCTGAGCACCCCGGTGACCATCTTTGAATGACTGCCACAAGTTTTCAGAGGCAATACTTTTGAAATCCTTCGGTAGAATGATAGTTTAGGCCTATATCTGTCGCTGTGTTGAATTCTTGACTGGGTTACCTCTGATAACGTCCACACCAGATGTCCAAAGTCGGCCCTAGATACGTTCCTGAGCACCCCTGTGACCATTTTTGAATGACTGCCACAAGTTTTCTGAGGCAATACTTTTGAAATCCCTCAGAAGAATGATAGTTCGGGCCTATATCTGTCGCTGTCTTGAGTTACTGACTGGGTTACCTCTTATAACACCACACCAGATGTCCAAAGTCGGCCCTACATACGTTCCTGAACACCCCGGTGACCGTCTTTGAATGACTGCCACAGGTTTTCTGAGGCAATGCTTTTGAAATTCCTCGGTAGAATGATAGTTCGGGCCTATATCTGTCGCTGTGTTGAGTTCCTGACTGGGTTATCTCTTATAACGTCCACACCAGATGTCCAAAGTCGTCCCTAGATACGTTCCTGAGCACCCCGATGACCATCTTTGAATGACTGCCACAAGTTTTCTGAGGCAATACTTTTAAAATCCCTCAATAGAATGATAGTTCAGGCCTATATCTGTCCCTGTGTTGAGTTACTGACTGGGTTACCTCTTATAACGTCCACACCAGATGTCCAAAGTCGGCCCTAGATACGTTCCTGAGCACCCCGATGACCATTTTTGAATGACTGCCACAAGTTTTCTGAGGCAATACTTTTGAAATCCCTCAGTAGAATGATAGTTCGGGCCTATATCTGTCGCTGTGTCGAGTTCCTGACTTGGTTACCTCTTATAACGTCCACACCAGATGTCCAAAGTCGGCCCTTGATACGTTCCTGAGCTCCCCTATCACCATCTGTGAATGACTGCCACAAGTTTTCTGAGGCAATACTTTTGAAATCCCTCAGTAGAGTGATAGTTCGGGCCTATATCTGTCGCTGTGTTGAGTTACTGACTGGGTTACCTCTGATAGCATCCACACCAGATGTCCAAAATCGGCCCTACATACGTTGCTGAGAACCCTGGTGACCATCTTTGAATGACTGCAGCAAGTTTCCTATGGCATTACTTTTGTAATCCCTTTGTAGAATGAAAGTTATAGCCTATATCTGTCCGTGTGTTGAGTGCCTAACTGGGCTACTTCTTATAATGTCCACACCAGATGTCCAAAGTTGGCCCTAAATACGTTCCTGAGCACCCCGGCGACCATCTTTGAATGACTGCTGCAAGCTGGTAGAACGAAAGTTCAGTCCTATATCTGTCACTATGTTAATTGTCTAGTGAGCCTGAATGTTTGAATTTCAGCCGTACGTTTCTTCAGGCAAGAATTTCAAGTATTTCATTCTTTCATCCAAATCAAGGTATTAATCGAAATCAAGAAAAATTACATTATTTTAAAATATTTTTCGTAATTGTTCGCTAGCGCTGTAAATGTTCGCTGGACCGTCGTAGTTCATTATACTTTTGCGGTTTTTAGTCAAACCCCATAATTGTTCGCTAGCTAATTGTTCGCTACAATTGTTCGCTAGCTTGAGTCAAGCTGGTATACATAGTCTCTAACATTGTTTCCAGTTTACTACGTATATTTCTCACATCGAGATAGATTTTCACATTTTAAAGTTCAAGGTTTACCCGAGAACTTTAAAATGTGAAAATTTAACTATCGAGATGTGAAAAATTATGGTAATAAACCGGGTAACAATATACAATTATGGCCTTTGATTGAGGCTTATATCCATAATTATTTTATCAAGAAAAGATTATTTTTCCGAGGTCCGTAGGACCGAGGAAAAATTACCTTTTCAAGATTAAATAATTTTGGATATTACCTGAAGTCAGTTAAAGGCCATAACTGTATTATTATACTGGACTTAAACTGAAAAGAGGTGTTTGATTATATCAATATCTAAATTATTTGAAAAATGTCCAAAAAACCAAAACCAATGATTTTAATACAGGATCATGCGTTAGTATCGGCTTTC
This sequence comes from Modiolus philippinarum, assembly GCA_002080025.1. Lineage (NCBI taxonomy): Eukaryota > Metazoa > Mollusca > Bivalvia > Mytilida > Modiolidae > Modiolus > Modiolus philippinarum. Next base: position 74,267 of record MJUU01038290.1, on the reverse strand, counting down.
ATCACAGGGACTTGCTCCCTTTCTGGAAGAAAAGAGATTTAATTAACTATTGAAAATAGACTCGGAGAAATCTGCAGTTGATAGTTAACAAATGTGTTTTTTCTAGAACATGCACAAGTTCCTGTGCTGGATATCCACTAAAAATCACTTTCCCGAACAGTTATTTTGCCTACGCGCACTTTCCCGAACAGTTATTTGGCTTACATGCTAAATTACCTGTAGAAATATCAATATTATTTTTA
>MJUU01038290.1:61913-72653 GCA_002080025.1 Modiolus philippinarum | reverse complement strand
GCGTTACTAGTATGTGATGTATTTAGGTCTGTAGCAAGAATGGGCTCTTCATTTTCTTTAGCCCGCTTAACCCATTGACAAGGACCTGAAGTTACACTTTTCTTCTTAGCATCGTTTATAAAATCTATGAGCTCAAACAGTGTAGCAACAACATGTCTACAACCACCATCAATACTGAAACAAAAGCAAACAAAAACTTACTAAGTAAATAGATAATAAATACTGATTGACAGATGAAATCACAGATAAAGTAGGTTCAATCTTTTTTTATTTATTTCCAGCTGTTCACTAATTAAGTTGATGCAGATTACATACATTATGAGATTATTATTTATTTGCTCATTTTGTGTACCAAGTGTGTACTGTTCACCCGAAGTCCTAGTCTCACTGATTTTCTAACACAAGGCAATATATTAGTTCTTTAACATAAGTATTGAATAATAAAATAAATTGAAAAACAATATGTGAGAATAACTTACCCTCCTTTGCATGAACAATAAGCAGAATAAATGGATCCTCTTTGCTGGGATTCTTCATTTGTAACAATTATCCAAGACTGGTAGTATGGTCGCTTTGATACAGGATCTTTATCATTTGTCCTTGGTTTTACTTGGCTTAATATTCCAAAATAATTAAGGTGTATACCATCATCTGAAGAACATTTTGTCGTCTTCAAATCTAGCACATGTCCATCTTCAAACATTGAATAACCTTCCATTTTCTGATAATTTCGTAATGGCCCATGGTCATAAGTTTTAAATCTAAGCAAATAATTGTATATATCAAAAATAGAGATTTCTGGCAAAAAAGTCAGATCACTCCCCCTAGTCTCCAAGGCAGGGTTTCTTAATACTTTCCCGTCATGAGCGGCCAGTTTGTCATTTAAAACTTCTTCCCTATCTTCTAATAAACCATCAGGATCAACTTCTATCCCTATTTCTTCTGCAGCTTCACAAAGTCTTACTAATTCCAATTTCCTTTGATTGGCAATCACTACACCTCTAGCTCTTAAATATTGTTGAAGAATTTTGACAGAATTTGAGAAAAAATTAGTGGCCATTTTATAATTAACTGTATAATAATATATGTAAGTGTGTAAATAACACATGGAATCTATAGTAATATCATGATAAGGCATGCAGAGTTTGTACCGGGGTCACGTGATAAAACATCTGTGTTTACTGATTGATAAGATTTCCGGAGTACAACTATTGGCCCGACTATTGTGGCCAATAGGAAAAATGAAAGGATATGGAGTGAATGTACATGTGACAAAAACGCACACGATACATAGTATCGGTTTGGTTTCAATTGGCCCAGTAGTTTCTGAGGAGAAGATCTTTAAAAGTATTTTCCCTTAGGGTCCAATGTTAAAACTATGATCCCCGCTGGCGGCCATCTTGGATATAGCGCGGATCTGAAAAACAACTTTTTTGCAGGGGACCATCTAAGGACCATTGTGGTCAAGTTTGGTTTCAATTGGCCCAGTAGTTTCAGAGAAGAAGATTTTAAGCCAGACGGACGACGGACGATGGACGAAAAGTGATGGCAAAAGCTCACCCTGGCTCTAGCCAGGTGAGCTAAAAAAGGGCAATTTCTCTAAAGTAAGTCATCAGATTATCTTCAAAACTGCGGGGTGCGTGGATCTTGTTATGCTGATCATTTTCCCTCAGTCCAAAACCAATAATCGAAGAACAATGCTAACATTGGAAAAACAGAGAAACAAAGACAAAGAGTTCGGCATGGAAAAGAACAATGAAGACAAACCACTAGGATGAACAATACAAACTCCCAAAAAAACCTTCGATGAGATCAGGTGCACCTGTAGTGTAAGCATTTGCTGCTTCTTATAAGACACCCATGTTGAATGTGTCAAATTAGGTCAAAACACATCAATTTACCACCTCTGTTCTATTTTTAGTAACAGCAGCCATGTTGTTTGGTCCTCAGACTAACTTAACACAATTTTTATAAACTACATATGTGGTGATGATCCAGTCCAAGTTTGGTTTATAATGGCCTAGTGAAGATTTTTGAAAAAAAAGTTTATGATGGGCCAGACAGACAGACCACAAATGCAAAGTGATGGCAAGAGCTCACCCTGGCTATAGCCAGGTGGGCAAAAAAGTAGAAGTGACGTTGAAAAAGGCAACAAAAATGACATAACCAGGACTTATTGAATATGTCAATAACATTATCATCCAATAAGTAAATTGTGACAACGAAACACTTTATATTACATGTCATCAGCATCATATATTTTGTTTCCTTATATCTGTGACTGTACAGTGACATATATTTTATGCTAATTTCAAAGCAAATCAAGTTTATGTATGGTCGATTTCAACTGGAATGTATATTCTGGACATTAACTCTTTATTTTGACTGAATAATCACTTAGCACCATACGAACTTGACTAACTCCTGTCTCAATGATTGTTTCAAGAGTTTGAATTTTCAGAGCAAAGGTAATGTCAGATGGGATTAATTATAAATTCTTGATCAGAGCCACACATTTCAACCAAAGTTGAATGGACACTCAAATCAAAATAAATTTTGTATTTGATCATAAAAGAAGAACTAAAGGCATTACAGACAAAATTGTTTATTAATTTTAACTTCTTTTCCACAGGACAAACAAATATATTTTTATTTAAACATTTATAAAGTTTGACAATTATGTACTAAATGAAATATACCAATAAAAAGAAGCATGATTTGTTATACAAAGTTTTGTACTCAGTTCATAATAGAGCTCTTCCAGTAAAAAATGTAGAATATGGACAAGCATGACAGAAATATGGAACTCATGAAGTGAATAGTGGAGAATGAATAAAAATAAACATGACGATTTATGAATGTAAAGAGTTAGAAATATCTATGGGTGTTTTGATAATCCATTAATACAGTATTTTGTCTTTACAGATGCACAGAATTGTTTCAAATTTTATTGTGCAATTTGATACACATTAATCTATCTTTGCTGTTGATAGTTTTCACTCAAATACGACCAACAAAACAAGGTGGTGTGTGAGAGGCTGTTAAAATCCAACTGGTCTGTAAACAATGTTGCCAATCGATGAAAAGTGGTTAAATCATACTTTTATGGCATTTATCACAGGTATAGATAATATACTATTTTCCAAACATTATGTTCAAATAAAACTCCGGGAAAATAACCTTCAACATTATGTTTGTTTTAGTATTAAACAAGATATTCTACATTATCAGTAATTTGTATGAATTTCCTTTGATCTAAAGAGGCTGATAATCCAGTATCACTGAAATGGACATTATCACTAAATTATTAGGTCACTGTGAAGGCAGAATGTGCGGGTTGCTATGCTGACGTCATATTTTGTACTATTTTTCGTGTTCATTGATACGTTGATTGAAAAAATATTGCAATTAGCAATAAATTAACTGTGCTAAAATAGAAATTTTAGCCTTTTTCCACTTAATATGCAGTTTTATTTATCATTTCGTGAATTACCAATAAAAGAAATATAGGACATTTTATTTTTGATACAGACTTTATCAAGCGTAACGAATCAAGCTCGCCCTAACGGGCTCACTTGATACTGGCCGTGATAAAATCTGTATCAAAAACAAAATGTTTCCTTAAAATGTCCTATATTCCATATTTCCTTATACATGTACATATAAGTGCTAATTTTCACTTTTTGGGGGGATTCTCAGACTTCAAAAATAGAACAAACTTGCATAGTAAAGACAAGAGGACAGAATAAAAAGACCTAGAATGAATGGAATGTAGTAAGGAAATGCCACTGAAAACACACACAGAAAAAAAAACAGAAATTTCTGATTTTTTGGCATGCTCTGAATTCTTATCTTATCAAATGTACAAAAAATTTAGTTCAATTAAAATCTAATCTGTGACTGATACTTGTTTCAAGGTAAGCATGGCTCAGGTAGCACTAGACAAAATATTGAAATCTGATATGAAACTTTAAATGACCCTTGAAATTATGATCAGTTTTTAAATGCTAATTGCATCAAACATTCTATATGACATTGTGTAATAGAAATAAAAAATCTTCTATGATTTCAAATACTGTATGCCAAGGAAGATTCATAACGGGTAGAGGGTATAAAAATCATATACTACAGCATCTCATCTATCAATAGTCAAGCTAATCAAGTTAATATTGCACACACAATAACTTAAATATTTATTAAGATTACAACTAATCATTTTACTCTTACAAAACATTTATTTCAAATTCATTAGACAGTTCATTTCAAATATGTATACATATACATTAAATCATCATAAATTTAATATACCTGTGTCCTATAACTTTAATCTTGTTCAATTTCAAACTTCATTGTATGCATTGTATGCCCTTGAACTCTACATAACAATAAACAACCTGAGATTATCTGTCTAAAATATGTTAAAAAATTCTCAAATAAGACATTTATTTTTTGAAAATAAAATAATGACTTTAAAATGAAAGATAACAAAATAAAAAAATACATTTTTCTGTATAACAAATATCTATCTCTGAACACATTTCACCAGTCCTTTCTCCTACAAAACAAAACAAAAATATCTTCATTCGACTCATTTTTCATACCACAAAATTAAACTTTGTAGGAGCATTTTAAGACTATCTAGTTGCAAAATGCATACAATTAATATCATGTAAACAATTTAAATTGTTTCATTTTGTTTACTTTAGAAATTGGAGTAATCAATCATACAATGTATGTATAAATTTTGTTTTGCAAAACTAAAATGCTCAATTACTTTTTCGTCAATTATTACAACTAATATTTAATACCAGTTGAGTAAAGAAATGACTAATGTTTTATTGCTTTTTCCTGGATTCACTCCAGATTCATTTTTAATAAAAACAATAGGTCTCAACAAACTTAATTTGGGAGACTTAAAAACATTAAAATGTTTTTGTTAATAAACAGTTTTTGTTTTGAATTTTGTTTGTTTCTGACAGTAATTTCATATGAAAGCTCGCCAGTAAGCATGCTCTCAGGGCTGTTCCAGAAAAGATGGTCTGGGATGATTTAAAGACATGTTATATAAATTGCTGAAGGTGGCTGTGTTTTCATCATCTTTTTGTATTGCACATATGGGAAGGAATTCTATGGGTGGGTGGGGTACTAAAAAATTATTGAAAGACCCCCATGTCCAATTTTTCTGGAAAAGCCCCGAGTTTCATATTTATTCTCTGTATGTGTTGCTGCAAAACACTGCACTATCTAGTCCTTTTCGTACACCAAAATGAAAAAAAGTTGTGTCACTGCATAATAATGGCATTTATGACACTTTCAATGTGGAAGCTGTATAAATAAAGATAGTTCATCTATACATTAGATCTTAGCCTTCTATAGTTAATGTGTATCTTAACAAGTAATATTCGTTTTTTTAATACTTCTTTTAAGCTAACCTTCTGTCAACTGGTGACCTTGACCTTCTTCTGTATGGTGAATTAGATCTGTAAAAATAATTTGATGCTGTTAGCACAATATATTTGCTGGATAATACTTCATAAAAAATCTTCTCTACGTAAAAAATTTACAAAAGGCTAACAATAACATTGACCACTTTTTTGTAAAATAAACTGGGAGGAAAATATTTTAAATTTGGAGATAAATATCAGTAATTTACTTCAGTTTCCTTTGATTTCATCTGGCTTATAATTTACTTATGAGCTACTGCCAGAACAGGAGTATTAACAATAATATTTTCAGCTCTGTCTACTTAGTCAATATACTGTATAGGGCTTGATATTCGTGGTACGAAATTTTCGTGGTTTTCAGCGCTGAATTTATTTGCGGAGTTTTATATTCTCTGATTTTTAGTAAAAGTCATTATCTTCATTTGTATTTATGTTTATAATAATATATTCGCGGGTATAAATTTTCGTGCTTATTATTTACAATGCGAATAGCGCTAAAAATTAATACCCCGCGAAATATAACAACTATACAGTAGTGAAAATCATAAACATTCAACTACTGGTCTCACAATTTTCTTCATACTTTAAAAGTTGTTCAATTTCACTTCATCAACTGCAATGTTTTTGTTTACTAAATTTGTTGTTTGATAATACTTCAAATATCGTCTCCAATAATGGACCAACAACGGACTAGAATAACGAGTAGCTGCCACCTGCATTTGTTAACTATATACATATCTACATTAAAATTTTTTTTTGAAGATCTACCTGCTTCTACTGTCACTTCTTCGTCGTCTTGGTGATGGTGAACCCCGACCTCTTCTGGGTGATGGAGATCTGCAATCATAACAAAGATGAATTATACGCTGCTCATACATTTTGTTTTGTATGTCATAATCTTATAAGAATTCTCATAAAGAAAATGTATATTTTTCATATTTTTAACATTATTTGCACCCTTAAAACATTTAAAAAGGAATTAGCTCTAACATTTACACATTTGAAGTTTAACTAACAGTCTGAAAGATGAACTATAATAACACTGGAGAAAAACATTAATAATCACACATCAATATCTTTTAAACTAGTTTATTGCAAACAACCTTAAGTATCAAAAAAATTCATAAGGATAACTTTTATATTAACCAAAGCAGTTCAAGTTTGTTACGCTTTTAAGTAAAATATGTTGAATGCTCACGTTAATTGAGGCTGATTCACAATGGACATTTTCACACAAAATTGACATGTAAGAATTCATCATAATAGTAAAATAGAGATGAAGGCATGAACAGATTATGTTTGCAATAAACTGTAAGTTTATTTTCAATTCTAAGACATTACCCAACTATCCATGATAATGCTTCAGAAGAGAGTATGTATATGTATGTACATCAAATTAAAATTGTTGTGATTGGTTTTGGAAGGATAATTATGCTTTTTTCTTTTTCTTCCGCAAAATATCCGCTTAAACCTATTTCCATGACATGAGCATGGTAAAAAAAACCTGAATTAATTTTTCAGCTTTAATAATAAAGCTGTGTAGTAGGAAGGGCTTAAGTCAAATATTTTTGTATTTTCAAAATGATATCATTAAACAAAAGCAAACAAGGAACTTGAGAAAGTGACCCCTCCCACCAATTTTCCAAAGAACCTCTATGACAAAAATCCCTAGAAATGGTACATCACTACATCTAAAATGTTATCATCTATTTCTACAAGACACAGATAATGTGACCCCCGTTTTTAAGGTCTACCAACTGAATTTCAAATAAATTTCAATTATACTAATTTTTTATCCATTTAATAACCAAAAAAAAAAAACTTCAGCAGTTAGTAAAGCACCTTTAATGTATTCTGCTATTGGAAACCATGAAATAAAAATAAAACACTGATGTACAAATTTTCAACACACAAACATCTTAGTACTAACACTGACTTAATTTTTTTCTTGTACAGAACTGACTGCTAACCTTATGCATACCGGTATGTAACTCAATGAAATGACAAAAGGCCAACTATCCTTTAAAAGATCAAAAATCCAGATAATATGCTCATCTTTAATCCAGAATTCAGGTATAATTATTTGATAAGTATACACATCCTGGCACTATAACTACCAGATTAGTTACCTGTACAATACTATGTCCTAAACCCAACAAACTGACAGAGAGGTTGACAATTTGCACCCATTTTTTGTGAAAGCTTCAAAAACTGAGTGTTTTTACAATCCCTTTAGAATATTCTATGTAAATGTACACATGAATTCCTTTTAAAGTTTGAAAATAATTAAAGACATTGTAATAATATACTAATAATTTTTTTTTCACTTCAATTAAGTTCAAATATTTTCGAGTATGATGAATGATAAATGAGAATAAACCGAATTTATTTTTGAACAGGTATATAAAAGTACAAACAAGGTATAAATACAGAAAAAATCTTCATGCATGTTCGAAGGAAAAAGGTCTAAAATCCTTATTTACAGGCCAACCTATTGTTTAAACAAATATCAATATATATTTTATTTAATGAAATTTAATTTTGATGCACTGGATGTCAATTATACTTGAAACTCAGTAAAAGAATTGCTCCATTTAGTAATATCAAGTATATAGAATATTAGATGGTGGCAACCACAAAGATTCTACTTAAAGTTTTCTATCAATGTTGAATTCGCACCTTTACAAGTGAATTGGGGTAACTTGCAACACAAGGGCTGTTGCTGAATGGCAACCAATTAAGCCACTGCTTACTGAACCCTGAATCAATAGGGTAAGTGCAACTTTAAGTGTGTGTGGACATACATTTGTAGTACAAGTGTGGACACAGTACAAGTATGGACATGATGAATTTTTTTCCTGAAAGTATACAGTTACTTTATCTCCCTTTCAAAATTTCGATCAGAAACCATATATGCATGTGGTAAGTCCTTTAATCATTTATATTGGTGGTAGGCAACCTTTCTATAAAGTTTCTTCCAATTTGAGGCATTTTTAATTTTCCTGCTTTTTGCAGTTTCCATGGCAATGGCAGCCATTTTGAAAATTCTGAGCCCAAAAATCATTTCTATGGGTGCTAGGCAACCTATCAAATTTGAGACACTTTGAATTTTCCCGCCTTTTTTCAGTTTCCATAGCAACAGCAGCCATTTTGAAAATTCTAAATGATGATGTGTGTGTACATCTACTCATTCTATGTTAGATTCCTTTGAAGTTGTTGAAGTTTGCTTGCAAAATTTCTGAAAAATATCAAGAGTTGTGTTTTTATTCATACTGACGGACGGACAAATGGACAGACAAGCCTAAAACAATATGCCCAGACTTTAAGTCGCAGGGGCAAAAAATCATTAAAAGTGACTTATCACAAAGGTTTCAACTCCCCATCTTAAATGAACAATTACTTTTTGTTCACTGTAAACTCAAACAGAAATTTAATATTGAAGAAAGAAATAGCTGTTTTATACTTATAATTAGCATCCAAGTCTAAGTACTTGAATCTGATGATCTTCAAAATTGAAAGCTTTCTCCTCTATCTCATCAGAAAAATGATGTATACAGTGTATTAGAATGTGCATGGAAAACCCAGACATGATTTTCAGTTGGCAGAAAATAGACTGCAAATCTCATACTATAGTAACTTAGCCAATGACAGATCAACCTAGACCTTGACACTAGATTCCAACTGCTGGTTGCAATTGTTGCAATTGAGCATGGAGAATAACACAAAACTGTAAAAGTTGCTTTAACTGTTTAAGCATTCATATGGTCAAAACCAAATAAAAATTATGGTTGTAATTAATAAATTTTTTATTGAAAATTCCAAAAATAGAATGAGACTTTCACAGATTTCTTTGTGGCTGCCACTACTACCAAGTTTTTCTCATGAATCCTTGTTTTTTTTAAATCAGTATTATTTTTACACATGTCACTTGTCTTTTTATTATCTATTTTTTTATTTTGATTATCTTAAATTTAAATTAACAAAATAATGCAGATTAACATGAACTAAAAAGGATGTTAGTAGGCAAAAAACAAACAGGACTAAAATATGGTTATAGTTACAAAACACACTATAAAACTCTTCTTCTTTGAAAGAAAAATTACAGATTACAACTGCTTGATCTGGTACCCTAATACCATGATGACTACGTCAGATGAGGTGAAAATTTGTTGATGTGACTGATGTGAACCGAAGCATGGACATGGCCAAGAGGGACACCAAAGTTGATGATGAGGCTGAAATAGCAGTTGAATTTAAGGTGGTTGTTGTGATATGAAATGATTGACAGATATGCCACCTGGCAATCATAGCGTTGCTGAAAAAGCGTTGGCTGAAGAGTCAGTTGATGCACGCCCCTGACTAGATGTTGACTTGTTGATTGCGTTGACTTGTTTTCTTGCTACGGTGTTAAAGATGTCAACGTTGAGATGAGAGAAGGTTGTATTTTTACGGCTGGATGCTTGATGACTTGTTTGAAGACAAAGGGGAGAGTCCTGTAAAGGGTTCAGTCATCATATTAATACATAGAAACAAAAAATCTAAATAGTTTAAACATGCACACACACATTTCTAAATAGATTTCATATGCTGAAAAAATACAATTAAATCTTAACATACCTAAAGATTTATTCATATCAAACTGTTTTTTAAACTATTACATAAATTAAAATATACATGTATATGTATGTTACAGATTGAATCGATATTTTTTTCATTAAATTACTACAAAATTTTAAGAATATGTATACTATAATATTTATTTTTGCATTGTTTAGTTATATACAATCATAGACATAAAAAAATGTGTTTCATTTGTCTTTTAAAATCAATAAAGATCAACATTTCTTTAAAAGTACATTCAAAAACAGGGTGTTATGTAATTTTCATTATCATCTGTAAACCTTTATACATAAGAATGAAGGTTTACCATGCCGAAATAATGGAATAAAAAGTATCAGCTTTATCAATTTTGAAAATGTTGACCTTTATAACCCTACAGACTTTTTACATTTGACATGTGTGCTCAAATATAACAATGATTGACTCCATTTAATTTTATACTGATTCTATACACATCTGTTTACTGAGAATTGTTTCATTTTATTTGAATTAACGATATTACAATATAATTTTCATCCTTCCAAATATTTTTAATGTTAATTTTGAGCACACCTCACATGGATTTCACACAGGGTCCTTTTTCCGCCAATATACAATTCAATATAACGGGTCAACCAAGTATATATTGTTATTTCATCCATCAACATTATATGTAACACTGATTACTTCATATTTA
>MJUU01038290.1:23706-57911 GCA_002080025.1 Modiolus philippinarum | reverse complement strand
CCATCAGAGATGCATGCATATGCAAGGTTACATGATCCTACCATGTATAGTGACTGAGATCTGAACTCGGACGTAAACTTGAATGTAAGTCGTTCATGCGGAAAATATAGGTCAGAGAGACCCAATTTTCTTGGAGGCTGTGAGATAACCCAAGATGCACCTGCATACAAAGTTTGATGATCCTACCATGCATAGTTGCAGAGATATATGCCCAAATGCGGACGCGGACGTAGACGTAGACGCGGACGCTGGGGGTACTCCAATAGTCCCCCTCAACTTCGTTGAGGCGAACTAAAAAGTAAACATCACGAGACGAATATTGTATTACCAAGTGTAACGTCTACAAACCCATGTAGTGAATTTAAGATTCATTTTCTTCACTTCGTCTACAATGGAAGATGCCATATTGTTTACAAACTTTGGTCACATGACATTATTAATGCACAAATTTTATGCCAGATCGGGCGTGAAAAATATCAACCAAAAGGAAAGCGTTGGGATGAAAATTATAGCATAGGGTACCGAGGAAAAATTAAAGCGTAGGGGTACCCAGATGCTAAAAGGGCCTGGGGAGAACACTGCATCTGATGATAATGGTACTGGTACTGTTCTATCCAACATTGTCCAAATTGTAGAACTTCAGAAATATCAACTAGACAAGTTCAACATGTTCAACCAGAAAACATTTTTATTGGTTTTGATATGAGCTAACGTATTAATAAACCAAACAAAAAGATTCAAATTATACATTTCCTTCCAACTTCCTTCCTTTTGTGACATAAAGTACATGTATTGGCATATATATATTGCTTTACCTTGTCTTAAATGAGGATGCTATTAGAAGTCGTTGACATGACTTTCCAGCACTACAACAAATCCCTCCTTGCATATCTGGCCTTCGTATGCTATTTATTTTAAATATACAATTAGCTAAACTTTAACATAAACTGATTCTCTTCCTGATCAACAATTTGGTGTAACACAGTGAGACAAGGTTAATTTCTGATAAGTCTCCAAAATCCCACAAGTTTTATTGCTGTCAAGGGAAATAAATTTATTTCCCTTGACAGAAATTACTAGAGATGTCAAATTATTAATCTCCTACTCATATTATTAATATTTAATAATTTGAGTAGGAGAATAATGCTGACCCCTGAAGATTAAGACTGACATGCCAAGATTAATAATTGACCCTCTGAAATTAAGAGTGACCCACCAAGATTAATAATTTGACACTCCAGGTTTCATCCATCCTAAGAGGATAAGTATGGTAATCTCAGTGGGTCATTATTAATCTGTGCGGGTCATCATGGTCATTCTTAATCTTGGCGGGTCAGTCTTAATCTTCGGGGTCAGTATTATTCTCCTACTCAAATTATTAAAAATTAATATGAGTAGGCCATTAATCATTTGACATCTCTTTTATTTACATTGTGTATGTTATTACCTGTCTGATGATTGACAAGTTGCAAGTCAATATTTGTTACAGTTGCAGAAATTTCAACATCCTCGCTGTTGATCACAAATCATTTTCTTAAAAATAAATTTTAAGGGGTAATATTTTGATAACTATCGGTTGCCAAAACATTTTAGAAGTCATTTATTTGTATTGCTGGATAAAATTGAATGTCTCTTCCAACATGTGAAACATGCAGTTTTGACTCGTTTCACTAACAAAACTTTCTGGTCTTGACTATGGGTTAAAACATTTTACAGGAACAAAATGAGTTTGAAACTTTAAACTTTTAAAAATAAAATATATATAATTAAGATTTAGGATAATTATGTCCCGCTAACGAACATTCTCCAGTTTTATTCATTCATTTGATAAGTAAAATTTTTAAGATTTTCCGAATATCCCCATTAAAGTGAATCAAGCACCATAGGTAGATGTCTAAAAATAGAATCTGTGACAAAATAGATTTACATAATTTTCATGAACGAAATGCATACATGAATGTTATTTTTTAAACTTTATGGACCATTTGTTTCGTAAAAACAAGCAGCAATTTCATTGACCAAAACATTTGTATACCCTGGTGTTGATCTTTTGTCAGTAGAATCTACCTGTATTTTCATGCGAATTTTTTCAAGTTAATTAAAAAATGTTTTTATTTTTTTACTTTTAATTTCTATCTTTAGTATGAAAACTTTATTGACAAAATGTCAATGACTTGCTAATTAATGACTGTGCTTACCGCCAAAATATCAAAGGAACACAGGTAATAAATTAAGCGGTGTTGGGAGGATTTTCGTTTTCAGGATTCCTGCAAGAAAACACTGAGTATTTTTCAGTGAATTTCAGGGTTGAGCATGTGTCCCACTGAAAAAATACTTGGTGTTGAGAGAGAGGGAGTGAGAATCAGTTGGAGTTGAGCTAACAGTATTTTATTTAGCAAAGATGTAAAACCATTTATGTTTGTTGTTCTGAATTCACACTACATATGTATTTTTAAAATGAATCAAAATATTTTATGATTAGTTATTATCATTTATTTTGGTACACAAGTTTGGATTTTTATATCCTTTTCACCAATATAATAACACAAAATGCAAATTTTATGAAAATCAGTCCAGAAATAAATTTTTAAGGATTTTTTAAACAGAAGCCGTTTCAACAAGAAATACACAGGAAAATTTCACTTGCCACAATACTTTTGGCCTGTCACTTGACACTATGTATCGTTTCAATTACAGTTAGAGAACCGGTGTCCGCGCATCCGGTGTTTCCGCACACCACCGATCGCGACCTGAAGTCGGTTTTGGCTTTCACAAAACGCTGTATCAATAAGTTTACAACTTTAACTTTAGATGTTTTAAGAAAAGAAAAGAAATTACAAAATTTGTCGAGAAATACATAATTTACTTCAAAAGGCTAAAAACAGCTAATTTGTTTCAGCCTATTGGTTTCGAATTCCCCCTTTTCCATTACTTTGTAATTTCAATAAAATTTGCGTCATTATATCATTGAAATGATAAGTTTCCTTTATCACATGGTTTGTTTTGTAAAAATCTTTCTTTATAACATTCCCAGCCTTGGTTTTCTAGGTCATGCGCGGACACACCGGCCAATAAAATGTTTGCGCATAATTGGGTCAAGCTGTGTTCAGGATCCAATATAACATAGTACAGATCGATTTTCTAAAGCTTAATTTAATTTTTCAAAACTGTTACACTCAAAGCGAATATTTGCATATAACTTGTCCACTTTTAAAACTTTGTAAATTTAATGAATTAGTCTAAGGTGCGTGGACACACCGGCCCGCTCTGTAATTTAATCATTCATCAACTTCATCTTCTCTGAGCTTTGCAACCGTCAATTATATGTTTATTAGCATAAAGATGGCCAAATACAAAAGGTCTTTAAACACAAAGTCATTATTGTTTGATAACGAATGCCGAAGCACAGCCAATTGTCGCCATCTTGAAATTTAACTAGACGGTCCTAACTAGACATGTATGCAAGAAAATATAAGTTCACAGTCGCATTGTTTCTAAAAATCGGGCTCAAAATGAAGAGGCATTAGCAAAGAACCAATTATTGGAGCGTATTTTGTGAGAATGTTGACGTGGTTTAAGCACAGCATTACTATTCAAGTGAGAAACTTACGACAACGTTCACCTGCCCAAATTATGACCTTGACCGTGTGAATACTGTAAGACGAAAACAATATCGGGTAAGACCCAAATCCGGATGTATACTGCGTTTGCCTGGAGTGTCCAGACATTGAACACTTCACTGCTGCTCCAGTAATTTGAAATTCATTAACATAGTACTAATAATATAAAATTAAAAAAACCTTTTATCTTTTTGAAAGGGAAAAGTAGACTGAGCCAATTTTGTTGCATTGCCATCGGAAATCACAATTTTAACTGTGAAACCCATATAAATGTCATTTTCTAAAAAAAAAAGCCATTCTATGGATTTGAATCAGATTTGTTTTGAAAGATTCAAAATAACATTATTTATTTATTTTCCTGGCTCACAATTTTGTCTCGGTTAGAATTTTTTGTGTTCTAATCACAAATCTAGGCCGCTAATATAACAAACTTATAATATTTCACACATTTATTTTGTCAAATTTTAATTTTTGTCCACTCTCGTGGCATTTTTGTAGTGAGACCAATGTAAAAAAGATAGAGAAAGTTCAAGAGCGAACACTCACATTTATATACAATGATTTTATTTCTGATTATGATACTTTATTAAATAAAGCTAATATGCCGTCTCTCAAAATTAGACGCTTACGTACTATAGCTCTTGAAACTTTTAAAATTATAAATAGTTTGGCACCAGTTTGTTTGAAAGAGTTGGTTACAGTTAAATCTAATAATAATTATAATTTCAGATATCAGAATTTATTGGAAATTCCTAGCGTAAGGACCACAAATTTTGGTAAGAAATCCTTTTATTATGCAGCACCTGTTTTATGGAACTCATTGCCAGAACATTTTAGGATAGAAACTAAGTTTAATCATTTTAAGAAATTGCTTTTAAATTGAAATGGTAATGAGTGTATATGTGCTTGCTGCAGATAAATTATTAGTTGCATGGCTTATATTAGCTTTTTGTACCTGTCTAGTGCTTTATTTTTATAAATTGCTCAGCTTTTTATGTTTTTACCCACTGTTTTAGATGTTTTAGCTTGCTGTTTCGTATTTTTAAATGCTTGCCATCTTGCTTACTTTTATATTTGTATTGCATGCTTTGTTTTATTAATTATATGTTTTAAATTGTCGGAGAAAAAGCTCCTGTGAGCTTGTGTTTATTGTATTTTAAACCGACTTAAAATGAAATTTACCTTATCTTATCTTATCTTATAACAGGGATTTGAAACTATCTAACAATTCAGCCGATTGATCGAATAAAAAGCGGTGTCCAGGCTATGGTTTTCGGTTGAAACTTTTGATTTACTCAACATTTTTTTTTTGACTTTGACTTTGATGAGGGCAGTTTGTTTTCTTGTGTATAGAGGTCGTAAAATTATCGAGAAACCGTCCAATAAAAAAATGACAGTTATCGATGATTAACGAATAACTAAATACTGAAGTTACTGTGAATTTTGATTCTGCATATGCGCATTTCGACAACTTATGTCTCATCAGTGCAGATAAAATCTAAACGTTTGGAAGACCATAAAGTCAAAGATGTTTAAAAACTGATAGACAACAAATAACGGGCGTCAGAAAAATGTAAATCAAGAAAATTGACTAACTTTAACTCGCTAGTTTACATGTTAAATTCCATCCTACTGTTATAAAAATTTATCAGGATAGGGCTCTTTGTATTGACTTTATAGCCGTATAAAATTTATGCAGGAAACATTTTTACAGTGCTGATAAATTTTGACTGGTGTGACAACGCTCATGCAATTTTTAGATAAAACCTTTGGAGTTGAAAGACTAAACTTTCCCTGTGTATTTTACAACTAAATTTTCAACTAAATTTAAAGAAAAATACATCATGATTTACATCGAAGTTTCATCTTTCTATCATATAAATTTTGTGGCATTAAATATTTTGGTGAAAATAGAAAGCGTACTAAAAACGTCATGAAGTGTAAAATTTCGCGGAATATTTCTAAAAAGACCAAAATTATCCAAGTTTTGGAGCAAAATTTGTGTACTTTGGAATAAATTTATTTTACAAAAATTATACTATGATTTGCAGCAATCTTTTTTTCTGTAAAATGATGTCTTTTGTATAAAAATCGGTAGAAAAATGTAGCTGTAAAATGAACCAAAAATGTCCTATGTTGCAACAGAGAAATGCTCAAAAATATACGACGACCAAGTTACAGGTAAATCTGCCTCGACACCGAAATTGTAAGAAATGTGAATGTTCCAGCACAAATGAACTATTTGAAATCTCACTTTAGTTGAATTGTATGTAAACCTTCTAAATGAACGTGAAGCAACTCCAAGCATAGTACCATAAAACCTTAAGGGGATTCTACTGAACCCTTTTTTTGTTGCGGTTTGTAGCATCTTCACTAGCGAAATTACGATCATCATGCAGTAAACTAATGCCTGTTTTGCTAGTCATGGAAGAAATACTTTTCTATGAGAATTTCGAATTTGAATCCATAATGGATACATTTTTGTAACATCAAAATCCAGACCAAAGGTGTAGCTAAGTTATTAAAAAATCTGAAACAACACAAGGCCACAGGACCAGACTCAATACCATCAGTTATCTTAAGAAGTAGCACCCATACTAACATCAATATTTCAAAAATCTTTAGACACAGGGAAAGTAACTCAGGATTGGAGGGATGCCAATATCGTGCCCCTGTTTAAAAAGGACGAAAGACACCTTGCGGCAAATTATAGGCCGGTTTCTCTTACATCAATCACTTGCAAAGTAATGGAACATATAATCCATCGTAACATCATGGACCACTATGAGAAAAACAACATCCTAACTGATGCTCACAAGATTTTCGTAAAAGAAGATCATGCGAAACACGACTCATCGTCACCATCTACGATATAGCTATGATACTAGCCAAAGGATCTCAAGTGGATATCATATATTATTAGACTTTGCAAAGGCCTTCGACAAAGTACCCCACAACAGACTGCTACACAAACTAGAATTCTATCGTGTGAACCAGATAACGAACAGATGGATCCGTTATTTTCTAGAAAACAAAATGCAAAGAGTTGTGCTGGAAGGAACAATGTCGTCACAAGCACCAGTATCATCAGGTACCGCAAGGAACTGTTTCGGGTCCCCTTTTATTCATGACCTATATTAATTACATACCAGAAACAACGCCATTCTCGGTCACGAAACTATTTGCAGATGACAGCTTTCTCCAACCAAGCAGATATTAGTAGTTAACAACTACAGGCAGATCTTACATCACTGGAAGATTGGGAAAATAAATGGCAAATGAGTTTCAACGCAAAGAAATGCATCGCGATTCGAATATCACCAAGGAATAGAGAACCCATACTAAGAAATTACCAACTTCACAGACACACCCTAGAAACTGTAGATGCCAGCAAATACCTTGGAGTCACCATCAACAAGGATTTATGATCATTTATCATGGGATAGACAAATTGATAACATAGTAATGAAGGGAAACAGAACGCTCGGGGTCATTAGACACAACCTAAGAGACTTTACAAAGCAAGTAAAAACAGCAGCTTATACAACAATTGAACGACCTACACAAGAATACTCTTGCAACGTGTGGGACCGAACAACACAAAACAGATTAAGAAATTGGAAGAAGTACAGAAAAGAGCAGCAAGATTTGCAAACAATAACTACACAGACCGTACACCTAGCTGTGTCACAAATATGATAAAACAATTAGAAATGGAACCCATAGAAGAAAGAAGGACGATAAACCGGTTATCTATGTTATATAAGATCCAGCATGGCCTAGTAGACATCAACAGGAATGAGTACCTCAGTGACCAGAAAACTCGAGGAGAAAATCTCTACTTCCAGGAGAGAACCAACAACGACGTGTACGGCAATTCATTCTTTCCAAGAACCATCAGAGATTGGAACCAAATGCCTACATCAGTGACATCGACTGACAGTAGAGAGCTATAGATGCCCTGAATGCATGCTCTTGGAGAAAATAAACATAAACCTCATGTATATAGCTTAAGTGGAAACGATATTTTATTGAAGATAGCAAGGACTCCATGTAAAAAATAAATCAATGACATATGGGATGGGAGGAAAGGGGTAATACAGCCTATCCTTCGGGATAACCAGTCACAAGCCTGGTGAAATGCAGAAAGACCCTTTCACAGTTTAATGGAGAAGGGAAATGTATAGAGTTTGTGTCAAACTTATTTTATCTATTTTATTGTTCTAACCACCACCCAGCAGCAGCAAAAGCAGCAGCAGCGCAGTATCAGTAATTATACCTTGTATCTGACGCAGCAGCAGCAATATAGTGAAATGAGCACGCGAGCACTGTTAAAATATACTCATGGGTTGAATAATCTCGATTGTAATAAACTAGAACAGCGTTAGTAAATATTGAGTTATTTCCCTTATATGAACGCAGACCTGATAGAAGACACTCAAAAAAATTCGTTAGGGTTGAATAGGTCAGGGTAAGTCATGATACATCAGTTATTTCCGATTATCTAACAACACTACAACTAAAAGGTAGGATTAATGTTAGGGTAAAGCCAGAATAAAGGCGATGAAAGCGATAAAGGGTGGGCGAGATAAACACTTCGTGTTCCTAAAGCAACCCCCATCCGCCGCACGGCTCCGCCGCAAATGCGACCCGAACTGTGCCCCTATACTACTCATAGGGAATAGTTACATTAATCAAGAGGGGGCAGGACCTTTTTCGGGATGTCGGGATTGGATGTTTTTAAGCCCGGGATTTCGGGATTTTTATGATTTAAGCCCGGGATTTCGGGAAATTTATTCACCGGGAATCGGGATTTCATCAGTCTTTAAGTTTCTTTGTAGTTCGAGATTTCGGGATTTAGAAAAAGAAAAGTCGGGATTCCGGGATCAGACCCCCTCATGCCCCCCCTCAATCAATAAAGATGTGGAAAGCCATAATCCACAAGTAGTCAAAAAAGAAGTACTAATTTCCAAAAATTTCGAAATAGGAAGCCAAATCCAGTACCGAGGACATCTACCGAGTGCCATACAAGGAATGAAGCCTCAGTATTTTTAAGTGGTTAGAATTTTGATAAAAACAGTGAATTTCTGTAACACACAAAGTAAAATTTTCGTGCCAGGCAAGTCTGACTATTGGGCTGGTGAATACCCCCGTGGACCTTTGGTCCACCAGCAGTGGCATCGCTGGCATGAAGTTACCTGTTTGTTTTTCCCACAAGTCTGTGTTGCTGATTACAGGTCCATTTATGCGAAAAATAAAACACCTCTAAAATATGTGTTCATGTATGCCCTGACTGTATCCTTCCTTTTGTTTCTGCTGACATTCCCAATGTTTTAGTATATATATAGTTTTTTATGAAAAGGAAAGAAAATGGGGTAAATGTCAAGGAGACAACATCCCATCTCCAGTTTAAAACTTTCTTGTAATATATATTTCGTACTAGTATATTTTGTTATTTCCCTTATTGGGAATAATAACAATGTGCCGTTGATTATTCCCACAATTTAGCGACTGGTATATGTGATCCTGGTGTCCATTCGTCCGTCTGACCGCATTAAGGGTACATACTTTGTGGTGACAACTGTTCGTACACCACTCGGTGAAATTTACCGAAACTTTTACAGAATGGTCAGTCAATTGTGCACTAACTATTTTTAAATTATATTTTATTTTATTTCTTTTTCTTGGATCTAATGGGAGAGCAGTGCATATAATATTAGAGAGCTTTGCTCACATTTTTCTAGTTTTACATTGAATTCGTCACTAGTACGTCATCTCTTTCAATGTCGGGAAAATATACAATCAATAGAAAACGAAAGTCCTGAATGATAAGATGACGTACAGTTGTGGTTTTAGTCATACTTGCTATTTATTATTAGGACAGTAAATGTCTTAGCGGTATCACATTAGTTCTTTTCATAGTTATAGTTGAAATATACAAGTAGTTAGAACAATATGTCGTTTTGTATTCTTGTCATAGGACCACATTGTATGATGTATCACATTGTATGATGTACAATTCTGGGCGATGGACATTTGCGCAAATTAACCTGAAAAACAGAAGGACATTTACGCAAATGAAAAATGGACGGTTGCACAAAGGAAAAGTGGACGTTTACGCAAATGATTTTTAGATACCTGTTGTTATTTTAAAGCGTATTTGTGCAAATTACCTTTATAAAGCAAGTATTAAATGTTTTTTTTTTTGTTTTTTTTTTGGAAACCATTTTTGAGCAACAGCCTGTGAGCTTCATCAAAATAAGATACATCAATGATCAGCCTGTAATTCCTAGAATTGAAAAGGAAAAAGTTAAAAGCCTTTTGGAAACCTGTCGCAAATACAGCAATGATGAAAGATCACGACTGCGCCTCATAATTACCACCATAGGTCACATATTAAAAGTTAGAAGAGAGCTGTAAATAGATTTTGAAACTTTAAATAGTACTAGTTTTATGCTAGTTTTATGTTTTAAAATTAGTGCTTTATATTCTAGTGACTATATTTACGTACTACAAAGTACATCCTGCTCAGAATCCTACTTCAGCCTCCCCGTGGTTTGCAGAGACAACGGAAAAAGTCCGGCTAATGCCTAGAGAAGAGGACATATGAAAATAGAAGTCAGTTATCGTTTGCGCTAATGTCCATTTATCGTTAGCGCAAATGTCCTCTTTTCGTTTGCGCAAATGTCCTCATTTTTTGCGCAAATGTCCTACATTTTTGCGCAAATGTCCATCGCCGACTATTCTGATTTGCAGTTCTGATGAAATGTCTACCAGATTGATTACGACCTGGAAGAGATTTGTTTCGATTTCTATAACATTTATAAGTATGAGAACACTTTGCTATCGCTAAACGATTGTTTTCCTGTTGCTTTGAAGAACCTTAGTCCTTGTAGTAACTTCAGTACTCCTGTTTCATTGACCTTGGTGTTGCTCATGGATGGAATAGAGCTTTGCTTGAAGTCTGGAAGAGTTGTTGCGTCATTTCGAGTGTTTTCATTTGTGTATCGCTGTATAATAACCACATTATTCGATATTTATGCTGCTGATGAGAGGTTACTCCTTGAAACACGTTGACAACATAACGAAATTTACTGTTTTTTTATGCAACTTCGGTATTTTTTGTATTCATATCAAGACTTCTAAAGAGGCGCTGGATGTAGAAAGATCAATTGTTAAGAAAATAAGAAAACCAACTTCGGACATTAAATGCCAAAAACTATGTAGAGTCCTTAAAAGGGAAAAGAATCAGACCTAGAAGCAGATGTGAAATCGATAGGAATTGAACTGAAGCCAGGTTGATTGCCTACGAACATTTTACGTACAAGACGAAAGAAAACAAAACATAACAAAAGCACAAGGACCTACATTAAAAATACGAACATTTTACGTACTAGACGAAAGAAAACAAAACATAACAAAAGCACAAGGACCTACATTAAAAATACTTATAAGGTTTAACATAGAACTTAGATTAATAACAAAATACCGAAGTTATTGCGAATTAGTTTCTACATATGGCTATTTGGCCAACATAAGCCTCTTCAGTTCAGATAAAATCAAAACATGTGGAAACCCATGAACCAAATTATATGTAAAAGCTAATGGAAAATACAAGTAGGATCTAAATAGAAAAGCCAAAATCAGCCAAGACAAAGCCATGCAACAGATTAGATACTACTTAGTTTTAAGCATTTTTTTTCAATTAAGTATTACAATTTTCCAAATAAAATCGGCTTTCGAGCCAGCACCAAAGTATTGGCTATTGGGTTGGTAAATACCCTCGAGGACTGACAGTCCACCAACAGTGGCACCGAACTAGTGTTAATAAAACGACAGTAGAATACCGAAGGAACAAAGAAGAGGTATTACAAAAATCAAAGTCCAAAGACATGGCCTAAACGAGAACACAGAAAACAATGACGTTAGACAGCTACATAGCACAGAAATAAAAACACATTAAAACAAAGGCACTCGCAGTGTGAACTCCAATGAAACTGAGGATGACATCAGGTGTTTCGGAAGGGTAAGCATGTCCTGTTCTGTTAACAACACCCGTCACACTGTAACTGAGTCAATCTAGGAAAAAGTCAAATCGGTATAGTCAAATCCGTGAGGACGTTAATCTTTCATTTGGGACACTGACACGTCATATCTTTCAATGATGTTATGGTTACGGCCGTAGAATTTCCAGAGGGATGAAATTAACATAGGCTGAACAAATCCCTGACTTAGCAGCTTTTGGGGCAGTGTTTTTGCTCTGTTAAAAAGTCGCAGTACAAACTACATACTCGACAGTAACGAATCAACTGTGAAATGTACATTCCATATGCTGGAGAGGTAGGTATATTATTGCTATGAAATCGGAGTAGTTTGAGGTTGTCTACGATATCTATGTCAACAGTTATAACGTGTCAAGTCGCACTGTAATTGAATGGGGAAAGAGGAGCAAGCGCAATCAGGTGGTTTGGCTTTAAAGTTATCAATTTGGAAGTCACGTAATACCCGTCTGTAATTGAAAATGGTGTTGCAATTGACCATTCTTGTCATATATAGCTTAGATTTCAAACTGCCTTCTTCGTCAATATACAACAAAAGATCAAGGTACGAAGCTGAGGTAGGCGTATCAGTAGTTTCTTTTTCAAGCTCATTGGAAAAGATCTTAGGTAAATATTATTATTTAGAGAAAGAACATCGTCTAAGTAGCGGAAGCTGAAATTTTCATGGAGCTGATCAAGTGGCACAATGTTTTTGAACGTCCTCTTTCTTTGCAAACTTCCTAGCATAGTCCTCAACTGCATCCATCAAAATCTTGAAGTTGTACTTCCCTCTTGATGGCTAGGGTGCAACGAATTTTGGACCTGTTGAGAGGATATCTCGTAGTTTGAGGTTGTCTACGATATCTATGTCAACAGTTATAACGTGTCAAGCCATACTGTGATTGAATGGGGAAGAGGAGCAAGCGCAATCAGGTGGTTTGGCTTTAAAGTTATCAATTTGGAAGTCATGCAATACCCGTTTGTACTTGAAAATGCTGTTGCAATTGGTTTATTGTAGGAATATGAGATTGGTCTTTGAAATGGTGTTGAATGTCTGATGTCACTGTTTTGCTGTGTAGAATGTTGTCAAGATATAGCGCCCAAGCCTTTGTTGGCGAATTGAATTTGATAATTATCCGGTTATCAGGTTTGTAGAAGGATGTGGTGACAGGCTTGAACAGCCTGTGGTTTGATATATCCAAACAATTGTTGTTAATTTGTATTCTTGGGAATAGCTATCAGTTACGGATGATACGGCTGGATATGTTTTGTAGAAGGAATGAAGTTTTGAAAGTGGCAAGGAAGAGAATTTGGTACGAATGTAATAAATACCTAGTGGAATGGTTATGAACGGAAGAAGACCATTAATTGAAATGTCATGCAGACGTGGGGCAGTATAGTGCCTATATCCATGACTACGTAGTCAGCGTTGGCTTCAATATATTCATCACACTCACCGACTTGACAGATTACCTACATTTTCATATTATAATTGCAACCGTGGTGTATTGCAGTCCCTAATTCTTTGATCCAGTATTCCTCTCTGTGGTGGACTAAGTGCAGGATTATTTTTTTATAATAAATAATGTCGACTTTCATGTTCACAACTGAATGGTCAGGTAGGTTGAAATGTGCATAAACATTTCCTTGACTTCGTATCTATATCTGCACATAAGTTTGTTCAACCTATCCTTTATAATAAATGACTTAGTACCGAAATTACTGTGAATTTAGTTTCTGCATATTCGCATTTCGACAACTTGTGTCTCTTCAGTGCAGATTAAATCAAAACATGTGGAAATCCATAAACCGAAATATATGAAAAAGCTGATAAATGATTGATGCAGTTGATGAAATAAAAAGGGATAACAGAAAACATCTGCAATGGCTTAAAATTGCAATTCTACGCTACAATTTGTCAGGGAACTACACATGAATACAACTTGCTTAGTTGCTACAACACAGCATCAAATAAAACTTTAAGTTGACATTTGAAACAAATTTTGGGAGAATAAAAACTGGAAATGCCGATTTTTAAGATAGGCTTTCCTCGCTCGT
Organism: Modiolus philippinarum; assembly: GCA_002080025.1. Taxonomy (NCBI): domain Eukaryota; kingdom Metazoa; phylum Mollusca; class Bivalvia; order Mytilida; family Modiolidae; genus Modiolus; species Modiolus philippinarum. The sequence continues at coordinate 44,194 of MJUU01038290.1, read as the reverse complement.
TTTTTTTTTTTTTTTTTGTTGCAAGTAAATTGGTTGGAAGTTTTTTTTTTAAATGGAATGTATTTTTATGCGTTATATATCCCCGAAATTAGGGTTTTGAGTCTATGTATGCTTATGGAAACTTGAGTGTACTTAAAACACGGACTTGGGAGGACTCAGGATTATAAATGTGTTACTATCTAAAGGATCTTTAAGGATTGACTAAACATACCTCCGAACTAATACCGAATTTTGTCTCATGTTCATTTAAAACAAACATTCTTATCTTATGATAATATATACTATTAGAATTTCACGTGTGAAAACGTTAAAGTATCATAGTTTCCCGGCCTCAAACCTTCGGTTATGAAGGTGCTTTAAAGTTATAAATCGGTCTGGTTACTTATCTTTATAAGTATGGGTTTGTCCTTTCGGCTCTTGACAATACGGTATGGAAAAATTTATTAGGGTCGATTCAATAAATATGTCCCTACCTGACCTTCTTGACCAATCAAAATGCAGTGATGTTGTAGCTGATTCATTGGTTGATTCTATATCAATAAGTGGCAGTTCCTTTGTGGCAAAAGCTACATTGTGTATGAATGTATACAATATTTTGTCTGTTTCCGTCCACATTTGATGACCTTGTGTTTTAGCTGACAAAAGATATTCACCTCACAAACTGACGGTGGGGACAAATTTATTGAATCGGTTCTATAACCCCATTTACTGTATGTTTTGCTGAAATTAGTTCGCAGTTCGCGCATGCATATGGCCGATAGTATAGATTTGCCACTAATGCAATCATTGCGTATGACTATTCAATTTACACCCATAAAATTCCTCTACCGTCTTTATAGCAATTATATAAAGCACTCACAAGTATTATGCATTGAGACTATACATGCAAATAGTTGGTTAATACCACAGGAAGACTAGTTTGAGAACGAAATATGTGAAATGTTGGTTATCGCTCGGATGAAAGTTTGGCTGTTGCTCGGTGAAAGGTTGGCTGTTAATCGGATGAAAGGTTGGTTGTTGTTCGGGTGAAAGGTTGGCTGTCAATCGGATGAAAGGTTGGTTGTTGTTCGGGTGAAAGGTTGGCTGTTGCTCGGTGAAAGGTTGGCTGTTGCTCGATGAAAGGTTGGTTGTTGTTCGGGTGAAAGGTAGGCTGCTGCTCTGGTGTAAGAATGCCTGTTGTGTGAGAACATTTATAACATGCGTTGGTTTGTTGCGAAAATCCGATCATTAAATAGTTCTCTTTGCAATATTGCATACAGTCTTGAATAAATGACAGAACATTTATTCTTTGACATGATATTCATGTCATCGTCTCAGTGAATATGAAGAAGATCAATTGCATTCATTTCCTGATAATATCCGTCACTTCAAAGTCCGTTAAACATTTATGAAAGAGATTAAAATCTAAAGTAAATATGTAAATGTGCAATTGAAGCTTTACATTCAATTTTTTCAAATCTAAATATGACCCGGGCTCAATATATAAAAAGATAAAGAAATCTTAAATACTTCTAAAGAATGTCAGGCTTTCGAATTAGGCTACCAAAGCCCTTTACCACGATATTTTGAAAACAAGGTAGATGATCTATCATTCTTTTTCTTATTCTGTTTCTACACCAGTTAAAACTCCACCAAGATATGGTCACTTCTCCTATATTTTGTTCCTCAGTGGACAAATTGAGAATAATTGCTTTTTTAAAAGGCCATCATTATTATTAAATTGATTCATACATGTATGCATAAATTCAACCATTTTCTTGAAGTTGTCATTTGAGTGTAATTTGTCTAGATTTTCAACTTTTTTTGCATAACAACCAAAATCAATCAACCGCCATTTCAAAGGGCTAATGTTTATACAATTTGATCGGAAAATTGATTTTGGTTCTGGATGTCCTTCAGATGGTAGTGCATTCAAAAACCTGTCAATGGCTTGTATTAGCATATGATGTTGTAAAACATTACTGTGTTCTATGTTAATGTAAGTGAGAACCGAACCGTCAGTCTAAAAAGAAAAATCCAAGGACAATAGCAACGTCGGAAAAACAAAGAAACGAATACCTTAAAATGTTATTATGTATGCAAGTTTGTGTTGTAATACTCACATATCTGTATGATGAGGGTAGAAAATAATCAACTGCCATACTAGTGATCCCGGGCTAGTGATACTCTAGGATTTAGCAAATGTCGTTTGAAAATATGAACATTATAAAGGACATAGATGTTTATTAGTTTCCTGTATTTAATCTGTCTGCACGTTGATCCCGGCTTATATTTGTGTGACCATTAATTTGTTATATATCGGCTTAATTCAAGTGTGTTACAATTTTGCAACATTAAAAGATTGGTTGATTGTACATATTGTGGATCATTGTGCATTGGTTGCCTTTCCAAAATCTTCATTTGCAATTTTCTTTTACGTTGCTTGAAAAAATTCCTTTCTTCTGAAGGATATATGGCTGATTCGAGTGAGTTTCACTGGTAGGAAACAGAGTCTCCAACACCAAAGATAATTTTTTTTATTATACAAGTATTTGATAAAGTTCGATCCTGCGGACGCATGTATGTCCATGTGAGACTGTATTAGTACACAAGGACTAAATCCCAGTCAGCCAGTCAGTCTCAGCGTCAACTTATTTTAATGGGGTAACATCAGATCTGTAAAAATGCAGTGAAAAAAAGCAAAAACAAAAACAAAACAAAACAAAACAAAAACAAAAACACAAACACAAACACAAAACACAAACAAGCAAACAAACAAACAAACAAAAACAAAACAAAACAAAACAAAATAACAACGATCTAACCCATCATTTCTTCCGTAATTCTTGTACACATCAACACCGTCGTGGTTTACAATTTTTCATATAATTTTGCACCTACCAGTCATTTTGCCCTTTGGGATTTGGCCCCTGACATTTGTTAGTTAAATTAAAGAATCTCCTACCTATTTGAAATCAAAGGTATCCCATTCAGCAAATTAACTTGCCACGATTTGGAGACAAAACGTTGCCATGGAAATAAATTTCATGTAATCACTATCACTCAGTTAATGGTCCGGATAATTAGCACAGAGGATGGACATGAACATTTTAGCCCTTCGGATTTTTCGGCATGGTACAGAGTAGCTACAGAGGGATTTTTAACAAGCAATTGAAGAAAGAAACAAAAAGACATTCACATATATATATAGAGAGAGTATATAAAGGAATCTTTGTTACAAAAATGACCACGTATATTAAAGTCCCCGCGAATTTTCAGAGAAGAAAAAGGGATTTTTTTCTTAATTGTTTCAATGGAAATCACCCAGTGGAACTTGGCATGTCGACCCATGAATGATTTACAATCACGTGTGTGTGTGTGTGTGTGTGTGTGTGTGTGTGTTTATTTTTTTTTGTTTCATGCTTTATATATCCTAAAATATTAGAATGCTGAGGTTATGTATCCTTGTTGGAACTTGATTGGACTGAAAACACCGAATTTGGTAGACTGCATTATTCCCTCTGGATTGTGACTGTGTTACTATCTCAACGATCTAAAAAGACTGTCAAACCAGTACCTGAATTTTGTCTTATGTTCATTTACTACATCCTTTTATCTTATGATTTGACTGCAATCTTTATTAATGTAGCTTGTCTATCGCAAAATGCGATTTTTAATTCGAAAGCCACGAAGTGGAAGTGGCTGGAAAATTGATAAAACCAGCACAGAGATGTCACGTGACCGTAAAGTGAGCGACCAGCCAATTAACATCCATTTAAATGAGCTGCGTGCTTCCGTAAATATAGTGCTTAAGTTTCTTTCAAATTCCGGTTTTTAGTGGAATATAGTAACGATGTTGCTATGTATAATAACATATAGTATAACAGTATTCACGTCCCTGTCTCTATCAAGAAATTCAGTACACCTTTCTCGTAGTTATAGGTCAAAGCAGGGACTATAGTCCCTGGTCAAAGATAGTGTTCTCCGCATCTTACCTAGCTGTATTAACTATTTATCGCATATTTATTAGAGAAACAGACGACAATCACCCCTTTCGGATTTGCGTCTATCGAATCAATTATCAAATTTACCCGATTATATAAATAAGACATTTCATGCAGCAGTCTTTGACGAAGACCATTTCATTCTTGGTAGCATTTTTTTCAAATTTTGTTCGTGATCTACCATTATTTTTCTTATTCTGTTCCTTCACCAAAATAACTTCACAGAGATATGGCCATTTTCCCTGTTTTGTGCCTCAAGTGGACAATTTGAGAATGCCTTTAATCCTGTCAAAAGCTGTTTGAACAAGCCATCTGCTAAATATGTACGCTTTCATTATTACATTAATTTATTGAATAACTCCAAAAACTAAAGTTGTCATTTTTGCAAAGCAAATAAAAGAACCAAAATAAATCAACTGCCATTTGAAAGGGCTACTGTTCACACACTTTCAACAGAAAATTTGTTTTGGTTTTCAATGCCCTTCAGATAGTGTTACATTCGAAAATACAATTAAATTGCTGTGATCTATATGAATACCATTCCAAGGAAGCAATTTTAAGAGGCGACGTAGTACATTATTTTCAACAACATTTGAACATATTTAAAATGGTCAACCAAGGTATCAAAATTCATGGCTAAATAGCCATAGTCCTTTACAACAAGAGCATTAGACAAACTTGCCAACGGTCTTTGATTGTAATGCATATTAACACCACAATAGCATACTTTTACCAAATTAATTACTACCCTTAATTTTAAATATATTCTACTATAACAAAAGAAATACGTCCATATATACATCAATAATGGTCTTCAAATTATTTCATTCTAAACATGCAATTTATGTGCACGAACGTATGACCTGGAGTGTATTGAAATACTCACATTTCTGTATGAGGAGGGTAGAAAAAAATCCACGGCCATACTAATGATATTTTATGATTTAGCAAATGTGGTTTGAAATATGAATGATTTAAACGGGCACAGATGTTTATTAATTTCCTCTATTTAATCTGCCTTCATGTTGATCTCGGCTTATAGAAAAGAGAATGAATGTTATTTATGTGAATATTCAGTTGTGTTATCGGCTTTATTCAGCCTGTTACATTTTTCCCAGCATTAAGATACTGGTTAAAAATAAAACAAGTTGTATTTCTGAAATCTTCATTTGGAAATTTGTTTCCATTATAATCAAAATTAAGTTGCATGGAAAATTTACTTTCGTCTGAGGGATAGGTAGTTGATTCGAGTGCGTTTCACGTGTAGGTGTTCTACGACACCAAAAAAAAAAAAAAAATTATATCTGATAGAGGTTGATCCTTCGGTCGCATGTGTACATGTTATGTCAATGTTAGACAATTTTTGGTAAACTAGGGCTAAATCCATCTCAGCATCAACGTGTTTAAACCTATTTTGATTGGGCAACATCGGATCTGTAGATATGAAATGATTAATGATTAAATTAGATAGTCAGGAGTATTAAAATCTGTAATTCCGGAATACAACCAAAATCATAGGATGATGAGTTTTTTTTTGTTGTTGTTTTCGACCAATGGCCATAAAATTGTCATTGTGCTTATACATTGTAAAGTAAACTGCTGCAAAAGTAAATTCTGTCTCATATTTGATATCAGTCCCTTGTGTAAAAATGTTGAGTTGCGACCCAAACTGTTAGTGGTTCACTATTCATTTTTACGAAGTACTGGGATGAACATTTCTTTCAACCTGGGACTAATATAACATATTTATTTGTGATATTAGTCCCAGTTTCAACTGTCTACAACCTTTAGCAATTGCTGTTGAGTTGCTACTGCACAAATGACTTGATCAATTTAAAAAAAAAACCTAATTATTCTTTTAGATATATGAAAACACAGTAGAAACACCAACTGTAAGAACTATACATGGTATGGAATTTACTCTTTTAGATTTTCAGCAGCAAATAGTTACTGTCAGTTTCATTTTCTGCAAAAACATGGAATGAGTTACTAAACAACGGCAGTAGAATACCGAATGAACAAGGGAAGCGAAGACCACGGAATTGAAATCCAAAGACATGGCAAAAACGGCAACAGAGAAAAACAAAGACAAACCAAGGACGTGAGACAGCTAGAATGCACGGAAATAAAAAGACGACATTAAAAGCTAAGGCACTCATAGTGTGAACTCCCATAAAAACCGGGAGTGACATCAGGTGCTCCGGAAGGGTAAGCATGTCCTGCTCCGCTAGTGGCACCCGTCACACTATCAGTGAGTCAATCCAGGGTTGAGTCAAAACCGGTTATGTCAAATCCGTGAAGACGTGAAATCTAGCTAAAATGTCCTTTTTAATTTGGGACAAAGACACGTCATATCTGTCAATGATATCATGGCGACGGCCATAAAATTTCTGAAGGGATGAAAGCTAAATGATTTTAGATTAGAGACTAACCCGTTTATTAAATTAATAAGTAATTGGAATGGTAAATCATGTAAATGTAGTGCATGTGATTAAATTGCTTTTAGTTAGGGCATGGCTTTGTTTTATATCCTGTATGTACTTAAATTTTTATTAATACTAGTTTATATGCCTCAAATAATGTATTGCTTTTTATTGACTTTTATGTTGTTGCTTATTAATAGTGATTTTTCGTGAATTTTAATTTATTCCCGACAATGTTTTTGTGTTTGTAATGTATTGTGTCTTTTTTTGCTGCTTTATTCAATATGCTTTTGTTTATCTATAATTAATTACATGTCTTAATTATGTAGGATTACACAATGTATGTATGTATATGTTTGCATGTATGTCTTAAATTATGCTTGTTATTGTTTTAGACGAATTAAAAAGCGCTTTGGAGCTCATGTTATATTGTAATAACACTTATCGACTTTAAATAAACAATAATAAAAATGGTATAGCTGGCCACGATTAAAAGGTAATCAAAGCTCCGATGGAGCTGAATCTCGAAGCCCTGAAAATCCACACGAGGCAAAACTTCGTAGTCATTCAAAGAACTGCTGTATACGTCTGCATGTACTAAGTTATTCCGTGAAAAACAATGACAGTTCCTTGAACAAAAAAAATCATCCATTTTCTTGGAATTGCTCGACCCTTTGGCATGAATGTTAAGAAGCATTTTATTTTATAATATAATTTATGTAATGTAATTTATTATTCTCGTTTTTGATTGTGTTCAAGATTTGGCACGATTTTTACAGGTAATATCTGTGACACGTCATTAGGTCTGCCTGATCTCGTCATTTCCATCTTCTTCTTAGTATTTCAGCCCGGTAGTCCCCTAGTCGAAGGCCATTCAGGTTTGCCAACTTGTCCCATTTTCTACACTGAAAAACTCTGTAATCGTACATCAGTTCTTGAATAATCTTCCTTTTAACTGTTAACCTGTATCCATAGAACATTTCAACAAAAAATAATGTGAATTTAAGCAAACTTATTTTTTGAGGCCAAATAAGGCCCTTCCCGCAACTACTCCTTTAGACCCAAGACTTGCATTTTTGGCAAATACCCCCCACGTCCATGATATATCTGTTAAATTACACCGAATACCTTTACAATCAAAACAGATACATTGTAACTCCGGGACAAATACCACGACGCGCGTCTCAGTGAAGGGGTATCTGCAAAAGAATACCACGGCTATTAACCAATCAGAATGCAGCCGTTACTTACTAAGGTGTAATCATAGAGATAAAGCAGCTTTATTGTAAGTGAGCATTTTCTCAAAACATTACATACAGTTTGATCGCCCGTGAGTTTATTTTGGTAGACAGTGAATTTCTGTTGGAACCTCTGTACCAATCGAACCAACTTTTTATTTCAGGACCATTACACCGCACTCGGCTTTGCACGTTACTTTGTTCTACTTCAGGTTTGCCAACTTGCCAAAGTCATACTATTTCATTCTCTTCATCATTGTTTAATGTGATTCAAAATATGGTGAATAGAATAAAAGTATTCTAAACAGATACATTAAACTCATTTGAATCTCTTACGACTAATATATTTAATGTATATTGTAGACCCAGCTTACAAGAATATCAAAAGAAATGTGGAATTAAGGTTTGTATTTGGTTGTCATTTCTGAGATACAATTGTTTGGTGGCATTTAATGATGTTGTTATCAACGATTATGCAAATATACCCGTTTTTGATCATCCTTTTAAAGAAGGAAGTTTGCACATTTTTAAAGAAAAGACAGATTATTCTTTTAATGAAATTTGCTCGTGCATAAGCGGATCAAATATATCTTAATTGCAAATATTTGTCGATAATGTGCTGTAACATTGTACAGAATTACTGGCTTAGAATAGAGACTGTATAAAGCCTCCGTGTAAACCATTGCTTGGAATGACCGTAATGTATAAACTTGTATATTTAATACTGGAGTATCATTTGATAGGTTCTATTGTTGTCAAGTCAATAGGTAAGGATTTGTGGAATTGTTGTAAATATAAGAAATTTCAAAGTTCATATTTGGATTAAAACGTTGCTGAAATCATGTGTCATATTTACTTTACATCTGATTTGATCAACTTTTATTATATAGATAGCGTTGATTTTCAAAATGTTGCTAGTAAATGGCATACACACAGTTTCTTGTAATATTATCAATTTTACAGATGTTAGAAATGTTTTTTTTTTTAAAGTACTGAGAATTTTAAAAATGACAAATATTGGGTCACCGATCTTGTAACCTTGAAATCTGTTGCTTTTTGTCAGGAAAAATTTAGTAGATCATTCCTAAATGAGAATTTTCAAACATATTTTTTTTATATTCTAAGATGTTTTGAATTCATTAAAACATAAATTCCAAAAATAATAAAAATGAGTTGTCAGCGATAATCTTTACTTGTCATCAGGTTTGAAAAACAAGCCAATATTGGTGTTTCAGCAATATTTCAGGAATATGCAGGAAACTCTGATAACATCATCATTGATTTGCATATGAAAAAAAAAATTATTGTAACTCAAGATAGAGTTTTATCATTTTTTAAAGAAATACATTTAAGCTGTCTTTTCACCTGAAAAAGAAAATGATCACCGTGATTCAGAAAGATATCTTTTGTAATCTACGAGAAAATGAATAAAATGGCTATTTGTTAATTAATTATGGCGTTTCAATAAACAAAATTTACTGTTAATTATACTACTTTGGTGCTTTTGCGTTTTGAAACCACTGGTCGATGACATTGCTAGTTGCTGAGGATTTTCACCACCCTAGTAGTCAGACTTGTCTGACATGGAAGCTTTACCTTGCGTTTTATAGAAATTTGCTGTTGTTATCTTAATTTAAACCCCTTAAAATTCTTACAGGCTTCGACCATTCTTCGTATTGCACTCGGTGGATATCCTTGATACTGTATTTGGCCTCCTATTTCGATACTGTTGGTAATGTTTACTTAAATCTTTCCGACTAATTTGGATTATGGCTTTCCAAATTCTTTGATTTTAATGCTGCTGGTGAGAGGTTACTCTTTGAAATACGTGTATAGTATAGCAAACTTTACTGTTTATTATTCACCTTGGGTATTATGTATTTTGACGAATGGAAAGGCCGAGATAAGAATATTCCATGCTAAAAATGAAGTCAATTTTGCATCCGACTGTTGTTACAAAATATAGTGTTGATCTACTTAGCTTCGTAAAAAACAAAAATATGGCAGACATTATTTTCAATGAAAAAAAATTATATTTAATAAAAAAAAAAGTAAAGATTTTAAAGATAACCTTTGTACATAATAAGTTCTGTGTCCCCCATTTTTCTTTTTGATTTTAGAAAATTCAGTACAGGGACTAGCAATATACAAAACTGAACAAAATTCTCAAGGATGTAAATTTTCCTTAACATTTCAAGTAAAAAATCCCAATTTTCGGTGAAAGATTGTGAGCATATATGGCCCGTCACTCCCAATTTTTATTTCATTTTTTTGGAAGTTAAATTTTTGAAGTTTAATTCTGCAAACTATTGAAAAATTCTGGTGGGTTTTGCTTCTACCCCCGAACCAACTTAACTACATTTTTACTCATTCCCCTGCTTGTGGGTGTGTGTTTCACATTTGATTCGAACGTTACGCAAGAGCGAGCTACCAGTTATTCGCATTATCAATACAAGACAAGACAAGACAAATACTTAATTATAGTCTCACCTCAATACAACATTTACAATAAAATATAAGCATACACATAAAAGAGCCACTCTTAAAAGAGTTATGAGAGGAAGACATCGTCTTCTAAATTAAATTTCACGGCAGGTCTGGCTGTATAAAAACACACATTTTCATCATTGAATAAAAATAAAAACTTTTCATCATCACCCATGCTGATGAAATTTTCATTTATATTAGATATATTATCAAAAATATTACTACGTATGTCATCTTCGCTAGCCAAGGGTTATGATCCGCTCCTCTCCTCTTCAAGAAGAGGAGAGGAGCAGATCGTAAGCCTTGGCTAGCGAAGATGTACGTATGTCTGCATATCCCGGACAGTGAATTAAAACATGTTTTTCATCTTCTACAACATTGAAATTATTATCTTTACAAATAGAACACACCCTTTCATTTATATCTAACCTCTCATATCCACCTGTTTCAATTCTAAGCGGTGCAACAACGGCTCTAAATTTAGCCATTATCACATTCTGTATGTTTGTCGCTTGGCAGCCTAATAAATCATGGTCTCAAAAATTCTTAATTCTTTTTTATACGAGTATTAAAAAAGTTGTTGATAGATATAAGTCCCTTGTTGAAAATAATGAAGTTTAGATCCAAACTGCGATTCAAGATTCGTATTTTTCTCACTAGTGGGATGAACATTTATTTCCGTTGTCTACGACTTTATAATAAAAATTGCTGTAGAGTTGCCGCCGGACCATTCGGCTAAAAGAACAGTTTAAGGATTGTCACTCCTCAAGTTTTTGAAACTGTCTCTGACTTTCGGAATTCTCTTATTTTATCCATCATGATGCATTCGAAAATTCTGCACACTGACCCCCACTTTTCTTTTCAAAATATGATTGCATACATCTTCAAAAGACTTTTGACAAAATTTAATGGAATTCTTGATATTCGTTCATTGCATTTCAAAATTTAATTGCCTCAATGCAAAGTGAATGAAAAGTCTAGAGAAGTTCGGTTTCCCGCCAAAATTTCAATCGTTTAAACCTCAAAACGGCTACACTGACATATCAATATTTTTTGCCTAAAATTATGTATGATCGATATTCTATTAAATAAACATATTAATGTTAAAACCTTGAAGAGTAACCATCCTTAACCTTCGAAATGGCTGTACAAAATCAGGACCATTACGTTTTACTAGTGGCTTTACACTTACATTGTCTTTTTGTCCTTTGAACTTCGGCTCCCGACTATTTTGTGACGTAATCTTTTTATTACCCTTATTTGACGTCACATCCCGTCTTGATGCCATTTGCTGTGAATTTACACATACCAACTCATTGCCAACCTGATATTTTCGTGAAAGGGCCACAACGTCAGTTGAAGTTTCAATTATAAGAGATGATAATTAATTGCCATCTGTACACCTTATTTCAAGAATTTCGATAATGATAACGTGAGACACACCAATCTTATTATGTCGGATTTCCCGGTTGATTAACGTATTTTATTTGCAATTCTTAAATGAACATACCAATATTCCTCTAGTAATACCTATAAAACTCCTTCTAAACTCCTGTCTTTTGTCTGCTAATCAATTACTCAACTTTCTATAGAATTCTATTGTATACCAATTTGTACTGCCTGAAGGGGTTTACCTTGATACTGCAGTGATGACAAATTGGTATACAATAGAATTCTATAGAAGCTTGATTGTCTTGTTCATTGAAGAATTGCAAATAAAATACGTTAATCATCTGGGAAATCCGCCATAAAATTAAATCTACCAATTGTTCCTTACAGTCACTGTATGGAAGATCTACTTTGCAGTGACTATAAGGAACAATTGATAGATCTAATTTTAATTAGATTGTGAGACATACAGAAGTGTCTATGACTATTTACAACATAGCAGGACAGTTTCAAGGTGCAGTATTGAAACATTAAAAAGCCTTTTTCGAGTTAAAACCTACGAAGGTGTTATACCTTGATGTCGTTTAAAACTTAAATTATATATTTTCAAGATTTATTGATAAACACCCTTTCTTACCACCATCAAAAAGATTTACCCAGAAAGTTTCACGAGACACTATCTTTATGCAATATTCCTAAAAGATACAATCATACGTAACAATGTATGAACTGCCTTATTCGTTCTTAAAAAATACAATGGAAAAGTAAAAAAAAAAGTTATTTTTCAATTCTGTTTCAGATTTTGACCCGCAGGAAGATAATTTTACCATTTATGGTAAGTCCTTGTATATTATATGTTATTCGGGAATCTTCACAGGGGATACGGGTTTATATTCCCTGTCTGTGTTTTATATCCCCTGAGCCGTCAGGCGAAGGGGATATAGGGCACAGACAGGGAATATGAACCCGTATCCTCTGTGAAGCCCGAATAACTTTTATATTCTGCTAGAAGTGCTATGATTTTTCTATTAAAAGCGTTTAAAAATTGTGATTTTGCTACAACGGGGATACGGCCTCATATCCTCTGTCAAGGTAACCAATCAAATTGCAGGATTTACCTGGATACTTCAGTTCAGCAGAATATATACATGTATCTGGTTTCCCGTCAATTTAACAATTCATATTCATATCAAATGAAGGTGCTATTTATTTGACTTTTAATTTTGTTCTTGTCATTAGTGTAATTGTAAATCGTATTATTAAAAACAAACATTATCAATATATTTTTATTATTTATATTCTGCTGAAGCGAAAACCCCTTACTTATCCTTCAGTTTGATTGGCTAAATGTGAGAGTAAATATTATATGTTATTCGGGAATCTTCACAAGGGATACGGGTTCATATTCCCTGTCTGTATTTTATATCCCCTGGGCCGTCAGGCGAAGGGGATATAGGGCACAGACAGGGAATATGAACCCGTATCCCGTGTAAAGCCCGAATAACTGTTATATTCTGCTAGAGAGCGTTTTAAAATTGTGAGTTGCTACCACGAGGATACCGTCTCATATCCCCTGTCAAGGTAACCAATCAAATTGCAGGATTTATCTGGAAATTCCACTCCAGCAGAATATAAGACCATACCCTGCGGTAGCAAAAAACCTCAAACGTTTCCAATTAAATATAATTGTTATTGGGACTTCATATAAAAAGAATTCGCCTTTTTATTATTAAAATATGAGGAGAAGACGGAAAGATTGAAAAAAAAATTCTGTCAACAAAAATAATCATGATTAATTTCAGATATAAGCTGATCATTACTGAAACTGCTACTGTATCTTGATCCTTCCGGATCATTTATTTTTTTCATAATTATGTTTTATATAATTAGCATTGTCAATAAATCAGCAAATACGGATTCGGAAGGCTTTGAGCACAATAACTATATATCAAGTGAAGAAAAATTGTAAAAAAATATCATCGGCATTTGATTGCTTCATATAGCAGAATGCAAAATCCATTATCTAAAGGAAGTGAGTTGTATAGACTCAAAAGTTGTATAGCGTACATGAATAGCAAAACGACCATACGTAATACGGGACTTTCGAGATAGGAACTCTCGTGTAATTGAAGGCGGAAACGATCTCCTAAAATACCAGTAAGACGGATATCTGGATCCCTGACACACACACACACACACACACACACACACACACACACACATATATATATATAAAATGTCTACCACGCTAACCATTACACCACCAATTCCATGTTCAAATTTCGGTTAATTAATATACTTAACTCTCATATTACGTGTCAAAATAAATTTGCAGCTCACTCTATTTTACATCCCTTGGGTCTCCCACAGAGATGGCGTGGGCAGTGTAATTTGTCTGTAATATCTGTGCATTCGAAGAGCAGCCAAATCCCACGGTGGGAAGGCAATCTCGATATTCATTTCTCTAATTCTAACCCCGTTGGGTTCCTACGATAGGAGCGCTACAAATCGATTATAATAAATAGAAATCACCCTTATCTAAACAGTGTTTCCCTCTCAATGTATTGATTTTTTTACGTAAAAAATAGACCTGTTACCGGAGTGAACACGATTTAAAAGTCCCGCATTAAACAATATTCATGCAGTGTCTTATTAGTGTGAGACTTAGAAACAGGGGCAATGCAAGGTTCAGTGAGCATTACCGCCTGTTTCCCACCGAATACAAATAAATCTCATAATTCAAGACACTACACGATTTCATATAATTGTTTTTATAGTTCAATTTGAGAACACTAAAGATATGAATGGCTTAAAAAGTATTAAAATATAAAATGTAACAACAACTCACTGTTTCTGTTAGTACAATATCAAATATACATATCAACTGCTGTGAAAGTGGAATTTACATACTTACCACTATTAAATGTTTTAAATCCAACTTGAATGAACTGATATGGAATGAATTTATTTACTAAATAAATTCATTCCATATCAGTTCATGATTATATTTGTAAAAGATTGAATAAACTTCAATAATATATGATTGATTTCGAATATCAAGAAAAAAATGATATGAATAAATTGGTTATGTTGAGCCTCAATAAAAGAGTAAAAAAATCACATTAAAAATGTTGATTAAGATATAACGCTTTACAATAATGCAGCCCTTTTCACAAAATATCTTACGATTGCAATTAATCGTAAGTTTATATGAAATGTTAAAGACTTGCGATTAATTTTTGTGCCAAGAGTTTTTGTGAAAAGGCCTGCTGCACCATAACCGAAAAAAAGAAAAATTACAAACACAAGAAGGTGCTTTCCTACTTATTCCACTTATGGAAACTATCTTAATGAGAGAATTAAAAGGAGCAAAAAATGCCAGCTTTCTCTATAAATTGATTTATTAAATACGAGTTCAGTCCTTTTTCTGATTAACTTCAAGATTAAATGTATTTTTTACAGGGAATGTCATGTTCCATTCACAACCTGTGTACACATGTAATGGACGGATATCCCTTCTTTGTCTTATGTTTTGTTTTATGTTGGTTGTTATTCTGAAAATGTTGGTTTTTCTTTTCACTTTTATTTGTTTTTATATCATTATACATTTTGCGTTTGTGTTTTATTTCAGCTGTGGAATAAAATAACAATTTTTGTGTGTGAAAATAAACAGACAAACCACACAACTTTTATGATATAAAAATAAATAGAATTTATTTTGTAGCATCACCCGGACCCAATACCCCTTTCACCGTTACAGTTGTAGATGACCAAGTGTCGTGGTATTCTGCAGAGACATACTGTCAAGTCGAGTATGCCGGTTTTCAGCAGCGTGGAGAGAGTATACTAAAATATCTACTCAACTTTATCAACCGAAACAAATTGTAAGATTGTTATTCTTGTAAAATTAGAAATAATATGAATAAATAATTGAAAAATATATTCAGGTTAATTTACATAGACAACAATTATTACTAAATGTAGTTAAATGACAAGACTTGACCAAATACACACACAACAAAACTTTGAGATTTTCGATGTTTTACTGCACGCTTGCCTTTTTTGCCGTTTTTAGGGAAATATTATGATTATATACAATAAAATTTAGTTTCTGCAACAAATATTCTTTTTTAATTGAAGCATTAATTTAGTAATAATGTGCAAAACTCTTCAAAGTTTTAACACTTTACTGACTCCTCTGTAAATTTATTTATTCAAATAGGTCTTGATAAAGCACTGGTTCTCATTTCTTCTCCCCTCCCGAAAAATTGCTATATCATTAGGTCGACTGGACGGGTAAGCACTTTCAGATCCATGAGTTGTATTCTTCAAACTGTCAGTTAAATGTCAAATTGCTCAAATTTTGAATGTTCTTTTCTGGTATTCTAAATGAAATGATAAATGTATAATCTCAGGCGCGGATCCAGGCAATTTGAAAGGGGGGGTTCTGATTTGAAATTGATGGAAAATTCGCCGAGCGGAGCGAGGCGCGAAATATGTATTAATAAAACATCAGGATATTCATTAAGAATTATATGATTGTCCAGGAAAAAAAGGGGGGGTTCCAACTCCCGGAACCCCCCTCTGGATCCGCCAATGATTCTCATTACTGAGATAAAAAAACTGTCAAATCATGATCAGAATCGCAAAAGTGCTTATCTGTTTGTTGAATAAGATAACATTTTAAGGGAAAAAAGCAAGAAGTTTGAGATAAAAGGTCTTAATACACGTAGAACATACCTTTAGGAACAAAATAATTACAGCTGATGTACCAAATAATTTTGTAATGTTAGTAGCAAAGTTTTATGAAAAGTTTGGTTGAATAATTGGGGACTGTAGTACATTCCAAATTTATGCAATAAATTTTTAAGCATCAAGTTTTGAAACAAACGTACAAAACATTTCGTAGTTATCTATTTTTAACTATATTAAGATTTTAATCATTAACATATTGAAACATAGTAATATCAATTTTAAGCACAAAATCCTTCTTTTTTTCAAGTTTCATCTACCTATATAGAAGTTTGAAATAGACTATTATATCTTTGGTGTGATAACTAAACAAAATACCGAAGTTGCTATAAAATTTTATTTTCAGCATATGGCCATTTCGACAACGTATGTCCCTTCAGTGCAGATACAATCAAAACATTTGAAAATCCATAAATCGAAATGTCTTAAATTTGATAGAGAACAAATTACCAAAAGTATGATGTAAATAGAAATACCAAAATCAGTTAAGGACAGAGCTATGCAAGAGGGAGATACTCCTTAATTTTAATAAGAATAGATATTGCAAGTTTCCAAAAACAATCAGTTTTCGGGCCAGCACCGAAGCACTGGCTACTGGGTTGGTGAATATTCTCGGGAACTAACAGTCCACTAGCAGTAGCATCGGCCCAGTGGTAACAAATAACTAAATACCGAAGTTACTATAAAATCTATTTTCTGCATATGGCCATTTCGACAACTTATGTCTCTTCAGTGCAGATAAAATCAAAACATTTGTAAATGAATGGATTTTTGAGTTGCCAAGCTGATAGCTTGGAACTCATTGTTATCATAACTGAGAATAACTAAGAATAAAAATACTGCAAGAAAACCCCTTTCAACTTCAACGCTGATTGGCTATTGCAGAAAATAAAGCATTGTCGATTGATCGATATTTATATCCTTGATATTGTTAACATGCAAGAAATATCAGCTTCCTTAAAAAAATAGGTTGAATAAATGTTCATAAATCATTTATGCAATTAATGTAGCATTTATTTATTCAAATTACCGGTCTATGGTCGGCTTAATAAAGTTTTACTTGTTTAATCGCCTGAATATATTGAGAACTCCAATTTGTTATGATTAACCTAATGAACGCTGTATTCTGTATCTCTAGCTTTAAGGGTCATTTAATGTAACAAAATTCCTAGAGTTTACATCTCCCAGCTCATTCGCTATTCAAGAGCCTGTGTTCGATACAGTGACTTCCTTGATAGAGCCCGGTTGCTCACAAATAGGCTACTTCAACAAGGATATGTTACCCAAAACTTGAAGTCATCCCTCCAGAAGTTTTACGGTCGACATCACCATCTTGTGGACCGCTATGGGATATATGTTTCCCAGATGACAACAGATCTTTCCCTCTAAAGCTTAAACGTTGTTTCCTCTACCGGATTTGACTTTACTACCGGATTTGACATGTTCAACACGGTGGGTGTCGTATAAAAAGCAGGAGATGCTTACTCTACCGGTGCACCTGATCTCACCCATGGGTTTTTATTGGGTCCGTGTTGTTCATCTTTGTGTGTGTGTGTGTCTTCATTTTTCTTTTCTGTGCCGTACCCATGTTGTGTCTCTGTTTTTTTTTCTTTTTTTTTTGTTTCTGATGTTGCCATTGTCCTTGGATTGTTCGTTTTGGATTGACGGTTCGGTTTTCGCTTATTTTATTACATACTTTGTCAATAATTTTCAACAGTTTACATATGAAACAGTAACAGCATGTATTGTAAAGATATCTGGATAATCTGCACTATATTATTTTATGTCAAGTGTTTACTGCAGGCATGTATGGCGTTTCATGTGTCTTGTTTTTTTTTTACATGTCACAAACTTTAAATGAGATGGATTTTGAATTGTTTTCTTTTCTCTATATTGACAACTCTCAAGACTTTCAGTCTTTGATTAAAACTAGCCTCAGTCTTATCAAAAGTATATAGATACATGGATATATAGTTAAAACAGTTGTAAGTCTTAATATGATGTTAGCATATATGTGCTTGTTAAGGGTAGTTCTAAATGTTTGAAATCGAAGAGGCTGTACAACTAGATGACATATATTCTATCATCAAATAAGAAGTATTAGATGCATAGCTCTGTCCTTAGCTTATTTTGGCTTTCCTTTTTAAAAACTATTGGCATTTGTTCGCTGTCAGCCTCTACACATATTTCGATTCATGGATTTACAAATGTTTTGGTTTGATCTGGACTGAAGAGATATTAGTTGTCGAATTGTGCATATGAAGAAACTAAATTCACAGTTACTTCGGTATTTTGGTATTTTATTATTTATATCAACGAAAATAAATATATAAGCGATTTCAAAATGTTTTTTTTCAACTATTGAATGTTTTCAGGATACAATCCACTCTAGTATGGATCGGATCGATGATCAATTTTATAAAGCAAGTACCTGTTCAGAACCCCCTAATATGCCAAGTTTGCATGACTTGATGATCAACAGTGGAACGCCAGAATGTGTCACTGCTCGAATAGATAACGGAACGGGAAACATTTTCAACCTCCATGATTGTATTTCTCATTTTCCATACATGTGCATGAAATTAACAGGTGAGGAAAATATTGCTATATAAAAAACGATAGGAAAAGGCAATATTTTTTTTTCAACAATATCATTACTATGAGAACAATCAACTTTTGTAACAATAAAAAAAATTCAACAATACTATTTTTGAGTACGATCAACCTCTTTAAAAACAAAATTTATCCAAGTTTTTGGACAAAGATAAAAACATAATGCTTTATAATTTCAAATTTGAAAATTGAATCCACTCTTGCCACTACACCATATCACTATGCTACAAGTTTCGGTGGAATCTGGTTTTGTTTTCTCAAATTTTTTGTTGTTGCAGTTTCCTTTTCATATCGATGGATTTGCAATCTTTATCAACTTCGTCTGTAAAGTAGTGCTCATCATTCCCAATCTTTTGAATTCATATAACTACAACTATAAAGATTTGCAGACCTTTTTCATTCTTTCTCAAGATATCAATGAGCCCGAGAACAAGAAAATCACATTTGAAGATAACCATTGTCTCTCCTCTTTAAACCTACGAGGAGGTATCACCCGGTTAGCGAAAGCTATATTTCATATACCCCGGGTGGTCGAGTGATCTAGGGCACTAGACGAAGTAAGGCGGTGTTGACACATCGATTAAAATACAGAACTACACGTAAATAAGTAAAAATAATTAAATTAATTAAACAAATGGAAGAACATGAATATGAAACTTTTCTCATTAATCTTACCCGGTGATAATGTGTGAGCTTTTTAAATCAGAAACTTCCTCTACCTTGTTTACAATTTTTGTCCAAGCTAAGTTGTGGTAAACAATATGTACTTTCAACTTGTTGAATCTGTCTTTATGATCTATAGAGCAGATATGTCTCCTGAGGGGGAGGCCAGGTTTTGAGACAACAGATTCCACACTCTTAAAGGTAAACTGCATTTTCAGTTTTGCATGTGGTCTTGCACTTAGGCACTCTTGTTCAATGGTTGTACTTTTGAAAGTCGGTGTGTTTTGGATGCTTTTACATGCAAGTCAAAAGATATTTGCATGTAATGGTGCCATAGCAGTGTCATTTACTTGTAGAATGTGCTCTCCGTTGAAAGTGAAGTTGATGTGTTTGAGCACTAACGTCAGCAAACGGACAAGACATTCAGTTGGTGGCTCTTTAACGTAACATTTGTCCCAAACTTCTCTGCACGCGTCTATCCTATTCGTTGGTGGAATATTTGTATATAAGGACGTCATGTCTATCAAGATGAATATATTGTCACATGGTAGGGGATTTCATTATTCCATTTTAAGGAGAAAATATGTAGTATCTTTCAGGTAATGCTTCCATGTGAGGTCTTCGAAATCAACAAATTGTAAAATGCGTTCTGTTGGATAGCCTTTTGCCGAGACAATAGGTTTTATTCTTCTTTTGCATTCTACTTAAAAACCTGTCGGCTTTTGGTTTTTGGATTTAAGATGTTCAAATACATCGGCAAACGAATACCGAAGCAAGAACTTTATCAAATGTATCCTTATAAATGCGGTCTTATTCTTTTAAACAATTCAAATTCTTTAAGTATTTTATTACTGAAATTTGATTTTGGGTCATTCTCTAGTCTTTTGTAGAATCTTTAATCAATTAGGGACTGACCATTTAACCTGAAGGGGGGGGGGGG
>MJUU01038287.1:39608-54143 GCA_002080025.1 Modiolus philippinarum | reverse complement strand
CTTATAATTTGTAGTGACTCCAGCCAATTGATACATGTTATAATCAGGAAGATCATAGAATATTTCCAGATGAACGACAGAGAGCAAAGAACAGTTAAAAAACATGATTAAGTTGCGTAACAAGCTAGAACGGATAGAATGAAATACGACCAAATACCGAAAATTCTCTGTTGCGACTATGTACAAAATCAATTCAATTATATTTTCTTATTTGACATATTTTTGAAATCCCGGAATTTAACATAAGAGTCAATGGGAGGGCGAATAAGTGGTGTGCCTCCTGTCATAACCTATAGATTTTTTCTGACATAGGTAAAATGTTTTTGTCGTTCGATGTACAAGCCTAGTGTCATACAGGTAAAATGTTTTTGTCGCTCGGTGCACAAATCACACTGGAGTGGCAAGAAGAGAAATATAAAGAAAGAAGCCAAAACTTAAACAAAACCGTCTTCAATAAAATTGGAAATAGGAATTGAATATTTATCAATCAAATCTGGATATCGTCCAATAAATTTCTTCAGAAAAACTATTAATCTGCATTTCTCGAAGCCCTGATTTAAAAGTTTACGAATTAAACATCTGTGTCGTTTCAAAAAATCTTGATAGTGACTACATGGTCTAGCGTAACGGATTAATTGAGAAATATATACTCCATACGATGGGGAAGACGGAATGTTACTGTCGAGGTGTGGAAAGTTAACAATATCAAAATTGAAATCGTCTCTTTTGTCATAAATTCGTGTGCTAAGGTTGCCACTGTCGTCAAACTCATTGCCATATCTACAACCTGATAACACGCCTTTTTGGACGGAGTTCTTATTCACAAATTATTAGTGGGAACCCCATATTTAAAAGAATCTAAGTTTTAAGGCGCAATATCGATTAATTATCTTCGTTTTGAACCATTATTGAACTTGTCTTGTGTTTTGAAGTCAACAACTACATTTTTAAATTCGAAGACTACAAATGATTTTTTCCTACATTTATTAGCCGGAAACCGTTGGATGATATGAAGAGCTACATTAAAAATCGAACTTGGCCTGAGTTTTTGATGAACAGCTTAAAAACCGATTTTGAAGAAATGATGTTAATTTATTCACAAGTCTTCAGTCGGAAGCAAAAAAAAATTCTTATAATTTAAAAGGGAGATTTGTGAGAAATGAATAACATACAAAGTTTAAGACAGTTTGATATGTAGTTCACAACAAACCCTCAAATTTAGAAATTTCAAAATTGCAAGAGGCCCTCTGAAATCTGAAACGAAACTGTTTCTTACACATTCTAAGTTGACAGTACATATTCGAGAATCTTTGTTGTGGAATGACAGATGTACGGACGAACGGACACTGCTGACCCTTTAAAATAAAACGCCGTCGCCACGTAAGGTTGGTATCAAAAGGACAAAATTCACTTTTTTTCCTCAGAAAAGACCAATTGTCTCGATACTTTACCCTGTAAAAAATTGTCAGGTTCAACATGCTACAAAATCTGTTTTGTTTTCAAATCAATCCAAAATAGTAAAGGCACATTTATGCACACTCGGTATACATTTTTTGTACTTTACCTGCTCAATTATTCCGACACAAAATTTAATTAATGTAATTCATGCATGAATGCTGATCACAATTGCCTGTTTTTTCGTAGAACCTCAGGAGCATTCAAGGCACATCAACTGATTCTGCTTTGAAATCTATTATTTAAAATATGGACATTAACTGAAAATTCAAACCCGTATAAGCAGTGTGTGAGATGTAAGTCACGGTGGCTCACCTATCGTACCAACTTCAATATGGATATGGACAAAGCTCTTCAGTAACTTGTACTTAGTAAATTGTACAAAAGACTTTGATTTTCTTAAGGTCAAGTACTTTCGATAATACCAGTTTTCCAATGTTCGACTATGTTACCTGCTGGCTCCCATCTTTAATTGGCTGTGATCTCCCCCGACATACTATGTAGAATGGAATCACCCAATGACTTTCGGATGGACACAAGACAACGGGTAGTGATCCCTGTCAAGGTCTGGCACTAGGTATAAGACGAAAATTATATATAGACAGCTCGAACATTGGACATGACTCTGGATAATTCAGTTGCAAACTTGGGAAATTAATTATCTCAACTGCTTATATCTCGGTTGCTACAAATGTAGTCCACTAGAGGCGATAAGCTGAATGTATAGACACTGTAGGTCTATCTTTTGATCTGGGGTTGTTGCATGATGCTGATAGAACACATTATGACATAAGCTGTCTTGGCACACTTTTACTTAGTTTTTGTTTGGTGCGAATCTTTCGTTAGTGAAATCAACATCGTCGACCCTTATGTTTATCTCATCCACTGTTTTTATAAATGTACAAGGTATTGCAAAGTTTTATCAAATGCCGATACCTAATTGGTTAGAACATCTCTTTAGATTTAATCAAATGTTTTTCATCTAATTGTTTGCAAGGTTATCGACTTTGTCTGTCTGATCCTTTTTTAACTGGCAATGACATGTTTTGTATATTTGATAAGGGAGTATCGTAGACTGGAACACTAAACATGTTTTTTTCTTCTTGTTTCAGTTGTATCAGATGAAGGTGTACAGTTTTAAAGTACTCAACCCGTCATAATGAAGACAGGTGGAGCGGAAAAATCCCACTTCAATGAAGGTTTGTGGAACCAAACTAGAACCGATGGTGATCGCCATCAAAAGGAAAAATGTCGGAGGGTTTGATGGTGGGAATCCATGAAAAAGGGATGGATGGACAATAGACTGGACTAGGCGACCTGTTGCACCAATAAATGGAGCAAAGTGTACTTGTGTGGGACAAATTCATTGACCCAATTCATCGATTCAGTTAAAATAACTTACAACGACGCAAGAAGTACCAGGCGGTGACTCCAGGAGGTTATACATTCCTAATCCCAACCTCCTGATGTCTCACTTAACAAGCCATTTAGAGTTCAGATGAGAGAACAAGGACATTGTTGATGATCAGTGGCGCAAAAGACTACACACCTGCAGGCAACATCAAGAGAGCAAGCTACCCGCAATTCGTGAAATGAGTCCGCAACGCACAGGATTCCATTCAACCAGACATTGTCATCAAGCGGTTCAAGAAATGTTGCATTTCTAATGCAATAGATGGTACAGAAGACGCCATGCTTTGTGATAATTTGCTCTAGTCAACATCCATAGCTACTGACTCAACCACTGATAAAACAGAAGAGATATCAAAACTCGTTGATGTGCCACTGTCAGACTCGTAAACTCAATTACTATTAAACGATGAAAACGATGTAGAAGAATTTCTTGAGTTTGATCCATCCGAAGTAAAAATAAAATTAGTGAAAATGTAACTTGTGAGAGTGCAAATGACGTTATACAGTGCTTAAATAAATGTATTATTTTGTTAAAAGTGCTTTGAATATCGATTGTTTATTTTTTATTCTTGTCAACATACCTATGCAACAATGTCAGTCATAATTAGGAACGATAACTCTTACTCGAAAATCTAGTCGACGAAGGAATGTAATAAAATGAATTTACAATTTTCATAATTTCTGTTACAATTTTATACTAAGAAACCGTTGCAATTGATATATAATTTAAAAATGAGTTACAATTAAAAAAAAATAATAAAAAAATGGAGAAAACGTAAAGTAAAATAAATTATTAATTTGTGGAGCTGAGTTTTCCGTTGCAAATATTTGAATACCACTCCGAACCTGTCAATTGTACACCTGTATTATTCCTCCTGTACACGCACCCGGTGACAAAGGTGAGACAACAGGTGTGTACATTACGTAATAGTTACCTTTTTCATCCAGACACGGGGTAATAAAACAATTAACACAAAGACATATACATTATACATGCTTGATTAGGAAATGAAGTTTTGACAAACATTGACAAATACACAAATAAATTTCATAACAAATTTTGAATTTGTTCATGGACAATATTCAGATTATTGAAATTGCATCGAGGATATGTATTCAAATGATTGTAAATTATGAAAAAAATATATATACAATGAAAATTCAAAATGGGATGCAGGCTTTTTTAAAGTAAGTTCAAAAGTGTTTTATTTTAATTATTTTTTTGCCTATTTATATATTAATTAATGACAGTCAACAGTCTTTAAAAAGATATAATCTATATCAACTTTATTAACTAAAAAAATTTTAAAAAATGCAATTTTCTTCATCTTGTACCTGTTTGGTCGTCCGCCATTTTGGATAATATTGATGAAAAATTGATGAATTTCAAACTTCTAGGGACGAGACTAAACTAAAAATTAAACTGTTTTAAACACGATATTTTGATATTTTCATATGTCAACTACTTGCAGGAATATGCAAAACGATCAATTTTATGCTGTGAAATGAGAAATTATCACTTTAACCGTGTAGGGGTTGAGGCATTTTATATAGACAAAACAGGAGAATGATATTAAAAAATACTGATTTTTCAAAAGTCCAGGGACGTAATTTCCCATTAATTTTAACTGTCAGGACTTATTATTATTGTTAAATAAACTATCATAGATGATGAGGGAATATGCAAAATGAGTTTAAATTGTGTAATTTAGAAGATACTGCAGATTTAGTAGAACCTCCCATAGCTTTAAAATTTCAGTGTATCGATGGCCGGATGTTGCGTCACTAAAATCACGTGATGTCGGCAATTGTTGCATATGAATAAAATACAAAAAACAGCGATTTCTACTTTATGTTTATTGATCAGACAAAAACAGATTTTTTCTCTCATTTCAGAGATACCCTTTATTCGGATATATCCTTTGGCATCAAAGCGGATAATGATAACAATCAGCTCCCCTACATCTTCTGGGTCCCAAAACTTCATAAGAACCCATACAAACAGAGATTTATTGCGGGGTCTTCCAGATGCACCACTAAGCCACTTTCTAAGCTCCTTACTACTTTATTGACCGCAGTCAGAGATGGACTGAAAAGGTACTGTGATAAAGTCTACTCCACGAGCGGCGTCAATCAGATGTGGATTCTAAAAAATTCTAAAGATCTTCTCGAACAGCTACCCTCTGGCAGTCTTACTCATTGCCACAGCATACAAACCTTTGATTTTTCTACTCTTTATACTACATTTTGTACCCTGCCACACAATAAATTGAAAACAGTAATTTCGGATTTGATACATCAATGTTTCTGCACTAAAAACGGAGAACGCAGATACACTTATTTGAGCCTCCTTATTTAGTAGTAGGGAAAGACAAAACATATTTTATAAAGAACCACACTGTGTCAAACAAGAAGTACACTGAGAATGACGTAATCAAGATGTTGGAATTTTTAATAGATAATATTTTTGTCGAATTTGGAGGCCGTGTTTTTCAACAGACAATCGGGATTCCCATGGGAACTAATTGCGCGCCACTTTTAGCTAATCTCTTCCTTTTTTCGTATGAGGCGAAGTTTTTCCAAGGGCTTACACAGAAAAAACAAAAACATTTAGCCCAGTCCTTTAATTTCAGCTTCCGCTACATAGACGATGTACTTTCTCTTAATAATCCAAAATTCAAGGAATATTTACACCAGATCTATTCCAATGAGCTTGAAATTAAAGAGACTACCGATACACCTACTTCAGCTTCGTATTTAGATCTTTTAATTTACATTGACGAAAATGGACGTTTGAAATCTAAGCTGTATGACAAACGTGATGATTTTAATTTCCCAATTGTGAACTTTCCTTTTCTGAGCAGCAATATACCTACCTCTCCAGCCTATGGAGTGTACATTTCACAGTTGATTCGTTACTGTCGGGCATGCAGTTTATACAGTGACTTTTTAGCAAAAACACTGTCCCAAAAGCTGCTTAGTCAGGGATTTGTTCAGCCTTTGTTACTTTCATCCCTTCAGAAATTCTATGGCCGTCACCATGACATCATTGACAGATATGACGTGTTTGTGTCCAAAATGAAAACGGACATTTTCTGCTAGATTTCACGTCTTCACGGATTTGACATAATCGGATTTGACTCAACCCTGGATTGACTCAATGATAGTATGACGGGTGCCGCTAGCGAAGCAAGACAAACATGCTTACCCTTCCGGAGCACCTGATGTCACTCCCGGTTTTTATGGGAGTTCACACTGTCAGTGGTTTTAGTTTTTTGTGTTGTCTTGTATATCAAACTGTTAAATTTTAGTTTTGTCTTCGTTGGTGATGTTCGTGCTACTTGTTTGTCATGGTTAATGTTTGAATACTCAAGAGACTAACAACAGCTTTTCAAATTTTACCTTGGTGCTGTTGTAGGGTTAGAGAAGTAACACGTACCATGGATTTTTATTGGTTTTATCTAAGGGTTAGAATATGGCATTTCCAATCAGCCTCAAATCAGAACTTTCAAAACAATGTATACCTCACTGATAGTGTGACGGGTGTCGCTAGTGGAGCAGGACATGCTTACCCTTCCGGAGCACCTGATGTCACTCCCAGTTTTCATGGGAGTTCACACTCTGAGTGCCTTAGTTCTTAATGTTATCTTTTTATTTCCGTGCATTGTAGCTGTCTCACGTCCTTGTTTTGTCTTTGTTTTTATCTGTTACCGTTTTTGCCATGTCTTTGGACTTCTATTTTTGTAGTCATCGCTTCCCTTGTTCCTTCGGTATTCTACTGCCGTTGTTTAATTAATTTCGAATAGAAGTCTTGGTTCACAACTTGACACTAATATCCAATGACTAAATACCGAAGTTACTGTTAATTTAATTCTGCATATGCGCATTTCGACAACTTATGTCTCTTCAGTGCAGATAAAATCAAAAGGTTTGGAAGGTTATAAACTCAAAGATGTTTATAAGCTGATAGAGAACAAATAACCAATATTATCTATGTGTAAAGCCAAAATCAGCTAAGGACAAAGCTTTGCTTGAGGGGGATACTCCTTAGTTTTCAACAAAACTTACAAAAATTAATATTGTAAGGTTCCAAATTGAATCGGCTTTCGGGTCAGCACCGAAGTACTGACTGCTGGGTTGGTGAATACCCTCGGGGACTAACAGTTCACCAGCATCGTCCCGGTGGTATCAAATGACTAAATACCGAAGTTACTGTGAATTAAAATTCTGCATATGCGCATTTCAACAACTTATGTCTCTTCAGTGCGGATAAAATCTAAAGGTTTGGAAGACCATAAACACAAAGATGTTTATAAACTGATAGAGAACAAATAACCAATATGATCTAAATGTAAAGCCAAAATCAGCTAAGGACAGAGCTTTGCACGAGGGAGATACTCCTTAAGTTTTTAACAAAATTTACAAAAATTTCGATATTGTAAGATTTCAAATTGAATCGGCTTTCAGGTCAGCACCGAAGTACTGACTACCGGGCTGGTGAATACCCTCGGGGACTAACAGTGACACCCGTCATGGGTTTTTTGATGACCTGATTATCAGGGCATTTATTTAATGATTATTTGATTCTTAGCTTGCATTTTTATATACTTTTTGATTACTAAGCCAAAAATTTATTGATTACCAATGTTAAAATGTAATGATTATTAGATAACCAAGGCAAAAATTTAATGATTATTTGATTTCTAAGATCCCCCATGAGGACCCTCAACAGTCCACCGCAGTTGCATCGACCCAGTGGTAACAAATGACTAAATACCGAAGTAACTGTGAATTTAAATTCTGCATAATATGCGCATTGTTATAGTCGTACCAACCACATTTATAGTCGTGCCAACCACAAAAGAGATATTTTTATTCTCTTGACATATTAGCGAATCAACTGAAGACGAAAAGATCAACCGCAATAGAACTCCGAAGTCCAAAGACATGGCCAGAATGAGAACACAGAAAAACAAAGACGTTGGGCAGCCACGCAACGGAGGAAGAAAACAACATATAAGGAACTCGCTGTGTGAACTCCCATGAAACTGAGAGTGACATCAGGTACTTCGGGAGGGTAAGGATGTCCTGTGTCAGTGAGTCAATCAAGGATAAAGTCAAAATTGGAATAGTCAAATCTTGATTTAGCTAAAAATGTCTGCTTTCATTTGCGACACTGACACGCAATATCTTTCAATGATGTTATGACGACGGCCGTAAATTTTTTGAGTGATGAAAGCAACAAAAGCTGAACAAACCCTTACTTAGCAGCTATTGGGACAGAGTATTCGGCTTTCTTAACAAAAACTTAATACCTAAATATGAAAATAAATTACTTTCAAAGTGATCAGCAGTTCCATAGCATGTGAAAATTTTATGAGGCTTAGCAAGGGGTATAAACATGCACAATGAATTAACATTAGCAGTATAGACTGTCCGACAAAGGCGGATTTGAAGTTATATGAGGAGGATCTGTCACCATAGCAACAATAAGAATTAGCCAAAGTAGTTTATATGGAGTCGGAAGGTATGTCGACAGGAATTGAACTCACTGAAAGTCAAATGTATCTCATTTAGCCTTATGCTGAGCCCTTAGCGACCATATTGACTACAATTGATATCGTAGAACATCACGAGTCTGCGCAAAGTTGTGAGAAAGGGTATAGGAGTGTGTATGCGCGGCCCCACGGAGTCTATGCTGATTAACCACTTCGTTTCCGGACCGGAATTGAACTCACTGAAAGTCAAATGTATCTCATTCAGCCTTATGCTGAGCCCTTAGCGACCATATTGACTACAATTGATATCGTAGAACATCACGAGTCTGCGCAAAGTTGTGCGAAAGGGTATAGGAGTGTGTATGCGCGACTCAGCGGAGTCTATGTTGATTAACCACTTCGTTTCCGGTCAATATATTGCTAACCACAAGAAATAAACGATCGCTTCCGGTCGTGCTTCAATTAGGGCTACTTCCGGTTACGACTTCATTTGTGGTTCAAATTCACATTCACATTTTATCTACACATACTACCTCGGCGCCAAGTCTGGTTGTTATGGTGACGAATCCTCCTCAAGGATCCTTAAGACTTCATTTCTCGGTCTCCCCATACTTATGACATTGAATGTTTGCTACGTATATGCTCCTGACGGGAGACGAAATAGAAGTTCCAGATAAGAAATAAAAGTATGAGGAAATAATAATGCCAATTAGTATAAACCTCAGTTCATCAAGCTAAATCATCAAACTTATTATGGCTTCGTAAGGAAAATAGCTCTTAGCTGAATCTAACCTTCGTTAGTGGTGTGCATCTGTCGAACGTTAACCAGCTAGTTATACATTTGAAAACCTTTTAGTGAAATTTGTAGAATAATTATATTTCAAACTTACTCTTTTTTGAAAAGATATTGTCTTGCAGATATTCCAGTTATGCAAGTAATTAAAATTTGCAACAACATTTTGACACTCAAGGTAATAATAAAAGGAAAGCGAAATTGAAAAATTTAATATAAAACAAAAGAGTTATGATGAAGTAGTATTAGGTATATAAATACTACCCCTTTAATTTTAAACTTGGCTAATTTGCTAAGATTCCTTGTGTAACATTCAAATAAATGTCATATTTAGCGGGTATATTATAACTTGAACGAAGATTTATGTTCCATGCTGGCAAATACGAAATAAGAAAATAAATGAAATGGACAGACAGACCAGCAGCAATTGGTAAAATCAAATTAACAGCAACTCCGGTATTTAAGTATTCAGTGAACGTGTTGTGTATTTAAAATCATAGTAATGTTATAACCAATATTTTACGAGACTTTCCTTTTGAATAATCTATTAGCCATACAATTTCTACTTTCTTTTTATTTTGATACGTTTTAGATTTGAATAGTACAGCTTTTGTAAATGGTACAGGTCTTAATGGTAGCGTATCACGAAATGATTGACCAGTCCCGGAACTTGAGATGGACATTTTTTACATCTTACTACAGCTTACTAGATCTAGTATTAGAGCGAACTTATTTTATTTCAGACTGCGGTTTAACTTTGGATATATCACATTTCATATGAAGGATGATGCAATTAAATTAGGAGACCCTTACCCCGTCGACGCAGCTGGTCTCACTGCATAGGGTGTTCGTGTCGACATGCTCATTTAATATTTCTCTGTTTTATCTGTGGAATGGATTGTGAGAGTCGAATGTAGGTATACACATGCTTTCTTTATTTATATTTGAATTTGTAGAAAAATACTGGATTGAATATGTTCATATTAATATGGGAGTACTGTTCAATAAAACCGCATTTTCAGTACAAATGTAGTTTCCAATGCGGACGCAAATTAAGCCAAGCAAACACGTGAACGATAAACATGTATTTGTAGAGCAAGCTTCATTCGGTTGTTACTTCAGGTATTTTTTCAATGTACTGTAGAAAAGTAGAGTTAATCAATTAACACAATATTACTTTTGGCAAGAAATGCACAGGAAAAATATGGACAAGCGTTTTTTAGCTTTATAGAAATGATCGTTTTATCAATGAAAATTTTATGTATATAGATGGTTCATCTGTTAGTTACAACGAAAAAATATATATGTCACCGTGATTTAACAAATACATTTTAAAGAGTTTTCCAATTAAAGTAAAGAAAAACACATCTTTCTATTGGCCTTAATGTAATTCAAGAATATAGAGCTCACTTATGCTTTCTTGTTTAAAGAAAGGAACTTGTTTGATATTCTATTGCCCTTACTAAACATAGATCTGTAGATAAATATATTAAGATTTGAGTTAATGTCATAAGTTTTACATTATACTTCAGAATCAACAGATAGTGGTATTTCAATGATACTGTTAGCAGTACTGTATATTTCTGCCATATGAACAATGTTATGTCGTAGTTCCCACGGCTCTTCGTAACTCTCTCGAACTGTTCTGTTATCTGGTAGATTGCAAGGCAAGTCTTTGTTCATACTTCTACAGATATAATCATGAGGCCTTGTAGGTTCAGTGTAACTTCTTATGGTTTTCGTGTAATGTTTGTATCGTGTAGATGTTTTTACAGTTTTTTTTACATTACAGGTTTTTCTGTCCTTTGAAAGTATTTTGTCCCTATTCTGTTTTAACTTCCTGCAAAACATTTGATAGAAGTTACACAGAGTGAAATTGTCCTTCATTATGCCAAAACATCATAAGAGTTCAATTAATCGAGAGAACACCTTTGACGGTGTAATCAATTTATTTGAGTTATTTGTTGCTTTTCAAAATAGCGGAAACAAAATAATTTTTGCGACGATTTTTTTAGAGCAAAGAACTGTTTTGGATTATATCCGTGGCAATCACTTTTTCGATAATTTTTCCTCTATTTAAATAAATAACACAAAAGATCAGTTCGTAACGATTAAATTTCGCAAAACGTTCGTTCTCATTCATTTAGCAAAAACTTAATCCTTCGCGAATACAATTTTGTACACAGTATGGACGTGTGCCCCTCTTTAGATTCATTTATAACACTTGTACCGAATACATAATTCAGTTAGTGGTAAGTGCAGATATGTTTTGTCTTTAATTCTACACATATGTATGCAGAATAATGACTGGTAAGAAGGAAAATATGTTTATTTTATTATGAAGGTTACTGTTATGTTCAAAATCAATTAAATTATTTTCCATGGTGTAATTTTCTTTGTAGCTCCAAGTTAACCACTTGTGGACAGTGTTTGGAAAGGTAAAAAAAATCAAACATGACAGAACAAAATAAAGATTACCTGATGGTGACGAAGACAACGAAACACATACACAATGCCAACAAAACAGCATTTACAACTAAGATAACTCCTAAAATAAATATTAATCAAAATTAATCAAACATTGAAATTTATAACACTTGTTCTTTTTAAAATCCGTATCTTTGGATCACGGTATTGAAGAAAGAGGCTTATGGGATGAAATCCGAATATTTGTATTCTTTAAATTCTGTAACGCTAACACACTCATTGAAAAGTTTCTTTTTCGTAGAATATTAATTAGATTTTATGTTAACAAAAAATTGCTATTAGCTCCTGTTTAATTTTCTTATGAGATTCTTCTGAAACTTCAACAAGAAAAAAAATAAATAGCTGTAATTTCATTCTTTACCTGATCCTTTAACATATACACAGTTGAATGTACTTTTCTGAATGAAGTGTGTGAAATATTGCATGATTATACAACCAAGTTGCTCCGACTGGATAATTTGTCACACTTTAGTATGATTATTGCAACATATAACATTAACATCTTTGATCTATGAAAAAGAAAGGAAATGGGGTAAATGTCAAGGAGACAACATCCCATATCCAGGTTAAAACGACCCAAAACAAAACATCTANTAATGTTATAACCAATATTTTACGAGACTTTCCTTTTGAATAATCTATTAGCCATACAATTTCTACTTTCTTTTTATTTTGATACGTTTTAGATTTGAATAGTACAGCTTTTGTAAATGGTACAGGTCTTAATGGTAGCGTATCACGAAATGATTGACCAGTCCCGGAACTTGAGATGGACATTTTTTACATCTTACTACAGCTTACTAGATCTAGTATTAGAGCGAACTTATTTTATTTCAGACTGCGGTTTAACTTTGGATATATCACATTTCATATGAAGGATGATGCAATTAAATTAGGAGACCCTTACCCCGTCGACGCAGCTGGTCTCACTGCATAGGGTGTTCGTGTCGACATGCTCATTTAATATTTCTCTGTTTTATCTGTGGAATGGATTGTGAGAGTCGAATGTAGGTATACACATGCTTTCTTTATTTATATTTGAATTTGTAGAAAAATACTGGATTGAATATGGGAGTACTGTTCAATAAAACCGCATTTTCAGTACAAATGTAGTTTCCAATGCGGACGCAAATTAAGTCAAGCAAACACGTGAACGAAAAACATGTATTTGTAGAGCAAGCTTCATTCGGTTGTTACTTCAGGTATTTTTTCAATGTACTGTAGAAAAGTAGAGTTAATCAATTAACACAATATTACTTTTGGCAAGAGTTGCGTTTCAGACATGAATTTCTAGACTTTATTATGCTGCAATCGGTTCTACTTTCCCCTTTCTGATATGATTCGGATTTCCTTGTGATACATGGAAGAGCAGATAGACACTAATGTTCAAATCCATGAGATTGTGTCCAAGTCTGCACAATTGAGGATCCAATCCTAGAAATGAGGTCAAAGTTTGCTCATTCTAGCCATTTGTTTCACCCAAATTAACATGTAATGCACAGCAAAAATATGGACAAGCGTTTTTTAGCTTTAAAGAAATGATTGTTTTATCTATGAAAATTTTATGTATATAGATGGTTCATCTGTTAGTTACATATAGTCTCTAACATTGTTTCCAGTTTATTACGTATATTTCTCACATCGAGATAGTTAAATTTTCACATTTTAAAGTTCGCGGTTTATCCGAGAACTTTAAAATGTGAAAATTTAACTATCGATATGTGAGAAATTATCGTAATAAACCGGAAAACAATGTTAGAGATTTTTTCTCTAATTCCTACTCAATTTATTTGACGTAAAGCGATCTCCGTAGTCTCCAGTCTCAAGTATGCCGCCATTTTGTTGTTATCATCGTTGCTATGTGTATCATTGCGCCTTTGATTGAAAGGGGTGTTGGGTGTAATATTTTTGATAAAAAATGTCATATTATCAATAAATTGAGTTATCTTAGTCATAAAATGTAAAAATCAATTCGCTAGACAATGATGCAGGTGTTAATTTCATCAACATCCGGTTGCACTATTTCTTGAAACTGACACGAGACAACCAATCAGCAAGTGAGATCAATGTCTAAACATGTTGATTATTAAGTTCATCTAACACCATTTGGGAAGTATTTATTTTGAACAAGAATTAGAGAAAACGAAAAAATATATATGTCACCGGGATTTAACAAATACATTTTATAGAGTTTTCCAATTAAAGTAAAGAAAAACACATCTTTCTATTGGCCTTAATGTAATTCAAGAATATCGAGCTCACTTATGCTTTCTTGTTTAAAGAAAGGAACTTGTTTGATATTCTATTGCCCGTACTAAACATAGATCTGTAGATAAATATATTAAGATTTGATTTAATGTCATAAGTTTTGCATTATACATCAGAATCAACAGATAGTGGTATTTCAATGATACTGTTAGCAGTACTGTATATTTCTGCCATATGAACAATGTTATGTCGAAGTTCCCACGGCTCTTCGTAACTCTCTCGAACTGTTTTGTTATCTGGTAGATGACAAGGCAAGTCTTTGTTCATACTTCTACAGATATAATCATGAGGCCTTGTAGGTTCAGTGTAACTTCTTATGGTTTTCGTGTTATGTTTGTATCGTGTAGATGTTTTTACATTTTTTTTACATTACAGGTTTTTCTGTTCTTTGAAAGTATTTTGTCTCTATTCTGTTTTAACTTCCTGCAAAACATTTGATATAAGTTACACAGAGTGAAATTGTCCTTCATTATGCCAAAACATCATAAGAGTTCAATTAATCAAGAGAACACCTTTGCCGGTGTAATCAATTTATTTGAGTTATTTGTTGCTTTTCAAAATAGCGGAAACAAAATAATTTTTGCGACGATTTTTTTAGAGCAAAGAACTGTTTTGGATTAT
>MJUU01038287.1:0-26890 GCA_002080025.1 Modiolus philippinarum | reverse complement strand
ACGGTCTATCGTAGGAACCCAACGGGGTTAGAATTGGAGAAATGAATATCGAGATTGCCTTCCCACCGAGGGATTTGGCTGTTCTTCGAATGCACAGATATTACAGACAGATTACACTTCTGTCAAGGCTGTAAGGGTTAAAAGTCAGCCACGCTACCACTGGACCACGGTCGACATGTTATTATTTCGGTTAATTAATATACTTAAGTGTCACATAAGATACATTTGTAGTTCGATCTATTTTACATCCCTTTGGTCTCCCACAGAGATAGCCTGGATAGTGTAATCTGTCTGTAATATCTGTGCATTCGAAGAACAGCCAAATCCCTCGGTGGGAAGGCAATCTCGATATTTATTTCTCTAATTATAACCCCGTTGGGTTCCTACGATAGACCGTTATATTTTAATTTTTAGGCCCTGCATTAGCGTAAATATTCGCAAATCCGGGGAGATGAACAAGTTTCCACGTTGACTGAATTTATAGACATCTTATTTATTCATTTAAATAACAGTCTGCATTCCCTTTCACTTTCTGTAAGAGAATCCATGGTACTTGTTTTGCTTTAAAATAAGAATTAGAGTGAGTACCGATGAAAACCCCAACATCTTATTTGTGCTTCGTTTTTATGGTATATTATTGACCGATCTATGCTGAGCGCCCATCAAAATGTGGACTATTTCAAGTTTTGAAAAATGACACTTAAAAATTTTTTTTGGTTTTTATTCGGTTTTCCAATTGTTTCGATATAATCTGCACTGATGAGACTTGTTGTCGAAATGGCCATATGCAGAAGATAAATTAACTGCAATTTTGGGTACTTCATTGTAACAAAATTTGTTTTAAAAAAATGAAATTAATCATTTTGGCTTGAATCATCTGTCTGTGATGTATTTCTCTATCCTTTTTATCAATCCAAATCCAAAGTTTCTCTTAATATTAAATATTAAATTTTGTTGATTCCAGTGGGATTCGAACCCCTTCTCTCAAGGCTTTACGGGTTAAAAGTCGGCCACGCTACCACTGGACCACGGTCGACATGTTATTATTTCTGTTAATTAATATACTTAAGTGTCACATAAAATACATTTGTAGTTCGATCTATTTTACATCCCTTTGGTCTCCCACAGAGATAGCGTGGGTAGTGTAATCTGTCTATAATATCTGTGCATTCAAAGAACAGCCAAATCCCTCGGTGGGAAGGCAATCTCGATATTTATTTTTCTAATTCTAACCCCGTTGGGTTCCTACGATAGACCGTTATATTTTAATATTTAGGCCCTGCATTAGCGTAAATATTCGCAAATCCGGGGAGATGAACAAGTTTCCACGTTGACAGAATTTTAAA
This sequence comes from Modiolus philippinarum, assembly GCA_002080025.1. Classification (NCBI taxonomy): domain Eukaryota; kingdom Metazoa; phylum Mollusca; class Bivalvia; order Mytilida; family Modiolidae; genus Modiolus; species Modiolus philippinarum. Next base: position 25,544 of record MJUU01038287.1, on the reverse strand, counting down.
ATTGATAAATGTGTAACCGTCAAAAACGATCAGTTGGGAATGGGATCTTAAGAAATTGCATTGCTAAGTTCATTGTCATATGGTATCTTTGAAAAATGGTCAATATGGGCTAACAATGTAAATATGTAGCATTTATAACCAAGACTGTGCACCATTTCTCCCTTGTTACAAAATGTATATCTCAAGTCTCTTTTAAAAAAATACACAATAATAGCCATGGTAACGGACGGTATCTCCATTACATTCTCATATTATTTCTATGATCGAATCTTTAAATGATAAGATTAAAAACGTTTAGCTGATTGTTGCCACAGCAACGATTTTTTTACAACCGTGCCGATTAAAGTATAAACTTTAATTCAAATATGAAAGAGAAAGAACATGGGGGTAAATGTCAGGAAGACAAACATCCCATATCCAGGTTAAAACGACCCAAAACAAAGCATCCAGGGGTCACCGTACGGTCTTCAACACAGTGAGGAACCTAACACCATAGGTGAGAAAAATGAATAAATCCATGAACAAACCACATCCAATAACCCGAATGTCAAGAAACTAAAATTTTATAAGAAGACAAGGACAAGCCAATGACAAACATATTCCTGACTTGGGACAGGCGCAAAAACGTCATTTAAACCAGACACAACAGGAACTTCATAAAACAACCATCTAATCACAATGGGACGACACAAACATACCATTATTGTATTTGATCAATCGCCAAGGAGAATTGGTAATATTTGATAGAAAAAAAATGTACCATGGTTCACCCAACTTTCTTTTGTTATATCTGTACATACTGCATAGGGCGTAACTGACATTTCATTGGCTCTTTTTTTTTAAGATATCATATAGAAAATGGAAAGAAACTAATCTTAGTAATACATGAGGAAATCAAAGAGAAATAAACAAGAAAATCTCAAACCACCTAAAAACACAAGATACAGTCAAATCAAATGTGTGTCTATAAACGACATAAATCTGTTTGAATATTCGGAAAGTCCAACGTTGTCAACTCCAATACGGGACTTTTGATACGTGTTCATTCCAGTAATAAATCTATTATTATACGAAAAAAATCAACACATCAATACCGTGAGAGGGAATCACTAATTTATTAACACTGTTGAGATAAAGGTACACTTTTTATTTAAGGGGGTAGACCTGGGGTAGGAGAAGATAACTCTGTTTTTCACTTTTTTATTACTTACCCAAACAAATAGAATCATTGCAAAAGGTATGATCAAAATTTTAGAATTGTAAAATTTTTTCCACACAGCAAATAAATATTCACTTTGTCATGAAAACAAATACCCAATATCCAGTTATTTATAAGGAGTGCATTTTACTCTACATTTTTGCAATACTGTCCAAAGATAATGAAAATCTGTAAAAGTCAGATTTCTTCCAAGGGAGGTAATTTATAGTGCAGATTAAGCAATTTTATTGATTTTTACTAACTTTATTCTAAATTAAGAAAAAATGGGACGGTAGAATTTCCTAAAGTTTTAATAAATCTTTCATTGACCAGTTGTCTTTCTATTCTCAGTTTTTGGTGAAAATTAAATGACAGAATTTTTTACTAGAGGTGTTTGAAAGTGATCAAAATAGAGTAAAAATTTCAGCCAATATTGTTCAGAACACCCACTTATTTCTGTTCAAAGTTGTTAAATTTACTATCAATATTCATGATTACTTTCACACATGTCTAAACCACAGAATTTTGCATCTGAAATAATTCTAAATCAAATACAAATTTAATTAAAGCCAATTTCATACACCACAATCAAGTCCTGAACGGACCAAATAACATGAGGAAACAAGGTATCTTTGATGACCACTAGACATAAAACGGGACGGTAGAAATTGTTGAAAATTACTTAAAATGGACATGAACATGTGTAGTTTAAATACTGAAAATATCAAGAAAATTAAACGAGCGGAAAATTTTAGGCCTACCCAGGTCTACCCCCTTAATCTTTTTGTAGCGCTCCAGGTGAATTGTTTTTCGTCAATTAAAATTTAGATAAATAATAATCATGTAGGACAAATTGTAAGTACACTTCAATTTCATAAATAGTTTGTTTTTAGGTGGTCAGTATATATTTATAATTCAATAGGCCTGGTATCCAGTTAACCTTCGTACTGATATTTGAGGAGATCATTTCCGCCTTCAATGACACGAGAGTTCCTTGTTTCCGCCTTCAGTGACACAAATAACTAAATACCGAAGAGTTCTCATTTCAAAAGTCCAGTATTAGCTGAGCGGTAAACTTTATATCCGACACAAAATCCAGAGGTTGACGATGAAAGCCGTCCCTGCTAAAGCCTTCAAACGGTCGGTGTAATCAGTAATGGATTCTAGTATTTTAATGTCAATAAATTTGGATAGATCTACATTGTGTTTGTGACAAGTATATTTGTCAGCATCTGTGTTAAATCAAACACATTGTCATAAAAACTGAAATGAAAAAGACTACACACTGTGTGGATTAATACACAGTGTTGTACTTTTTCATCTCTCTACAAAGAAGCTGTCAGTTATTGATATAGAAACAATAACAAATCAGTCACAACATCACGCCATTTAACCCCGTCAAGAAGGTCAGATTGGGACACATGTATTGAATCGACCCTAAATGGGCATTTTGGGTGTTATTTCTTTTTGGAAAGATGACAAACATAAATGAATAGGATGTTTAACTATTTAAAATGAATATTTGGCATTCTGTCATGCTCTGAGGAAATAAAACCGAATGAGCGGCAGGCCAAAGACTATCGGATATATATTTAAAGAAAAATAGCAATGGTCAGAGCGCGTTAGATAGATTTTTGGCAGCAATTGGCCGAACCTCTTACGTTCATTGCCAAAGTTTTATCACAATGTTTTATCAGTATTTTTTATATCAAAAACATCTTAATACTCTTACCTTTTCTTAGTTTAAGATACTGTCGGTTATTTTCTATCTCGAGATTCGTTCCAACAGTCTCTTACTGATGTGACCAAATGCTCCATCATCAATATCACCCTAATATTTAACTAAAGCCGAATATAAGATAAGGATAAATCCTTCATTTTGAAAACAACTGTGCTGTTTTTCTATAACCACGGAATCTGAAGAAAGTACTATATCGTGGATTGACGAGTCCAAATGGGAATCAATATGAAAAATTCATCAATCGTCCATGTTCAGAAACTTTTATAAAAATGTAAAAGATACAAAATAGCTGTGAGAAACAGAATTTCGTTGACGTCGACTGAACCATGGCATATGTGACTTACTATATTGAAAAAGATTGAGTATGTGTAGATGGTTTATTCCCGGAATGCCAACATCTTTTGATCTGCCGACAATTTACCTGTAAAATTTTGTTGGCGTTCCGGGAATGGGTCTAATAGTTATACAAACATTTGTCTAATTAAAATAAATTAGACTAAGCAATTAACGATACCAAATTAACGTTTTGCAGGTAAGTTTTTTTTCAAGCATGTGATGCATGTATGACTATATATATTTACTAAATTTAATATGATTTCTAATATGTGATTTACTATGAATCTATCAAATAAAAAAGACAAAAATTACAATGACAAATTTATTCATTGATTTATTCAAATACATTAACAACATGTTGACAGAAATGTATCAATCAAGTACACATTTTAGCACAAACAAATTACACAAATATAACAAACTAGTACACATATATAGCACAAACATAGTATATATCAAAACACATACATATAGTCAATGTTTCTTACGAAAAGTCAAAGTAACAGCACTACAATATATATGCATGCACATAACTGAATAAAAGTCTATTCCAAGTGCAGTAAGTATGACGCAGCATCGGCGAAGTCGATCGTTGAAATTTCCCCGTTCTGGTGTCTGAGTTTGAGTGTCACTAGTCTGTCTACAACTTCTCTGTATTTGCGTTTTCTGGGCACTCTCTTTCCCCTGGCAGAATACTGAAGCATTTGGCACCTGGAAAGCCCTTCTTCACGTTGGATTAATTCTATCAGCCTGAAGATGTTGGGGTGTGGTACCTTGACGCACTTTTTGAGTTTTGAGTGCCATCCCTCTAAGTTGTTCGTAGTTCTTGGACCCTGTGTGTTGTAGTGGTTCCATAGAAGACGATTTCCCTCTACCCAGTACTCGGTAACGTAATCAGTGAAATGTGTTGCGTTGATGTTCAAGTCTGCGTTGTCGAGGTTTTCCAGGGCGTTGAACCAGACGTCTTCAACCTCTTCAGCGGGTACCATGGGTAAAACTGCAGCTCGTCGTACAAGTTGATGTATATATTTATTGTCGCCATATGGAATCTGTAACCCAAACTTTTGTGCTTTACCCCAGATGCATTTTGTGTAGTGGAAGAAACATCCCTGTTTAGTTATGCCAGGGAAGACTGTAGAAGCGGCATTGTGGACTGCGGTCTCGTAGTCGAGGAAGATGGTTGTTGGGTTGAGTTGAAACCGTTCACATGCTGAAATGAGTAGTTGAAAAAATCTGGTGTATGTATACTAACGGATACATTGCACCATCAACGAATGCGTGTAGAGTGTACAGTTGGAAGAAAACTGATGGACAAGTGTAAAACGTTCCATCACCATAAAGTGTTGTTGCTGCTGTTAGTTGTGTGAGATTGAACTGAGTACTGAAAATGATTATGCGGTCTTGGATGCCGTCATCAACGAGTAGGAAGTCATCTCCAACAGTAGTCTCTCTCCATTTAAGAGTTCTTACAACATGGGAATGTTGGTATCCTGCTGACTAGTGCTTCAGTGTCGTCGTTCCACTCTCTATTGCGTAAGCTGACGAGTTCGTCGTCGTATATTGTTGGTACTTGAGTAGTTTCACTTGCACAACGATCTTTCATTTTTTTTTAGTGCATTGTCTACTTTGATTTGAATAGGGTCTGCCTGGTGGTTGTGAACGTCAGAAATCTTGACTGGTATGTTGTTGAGTGTGTTAATAGTAGCTGGACAATCACTTTTGGTACATCTCCAGTAGCATCTTTCGCCCCTTTGAGTCTTAACTTGAAACTTGAGGTTGTTGTAGACGAGATTGTCTTTGCCTAGACGATTTGTAACGAACTGAATATTTAGCTGTGCATTAGCCATGATATGAACTTGTTTGAATGATCGTCTCGATTCGATTCGATTATTCAGTTTGGTGGGCGTCTTACCGTATTATGGTAATTGCGCCCTGGTAAATTTAGTTGGTGGGTACCAAACAATATTTATTTCAAAAAAATATTTATTTCATTTAGTATTTTATTTGATTATTTATTATATTTTAAAGTTTAAGTCTCTTATCGGAAAAACAGATGTTATTGGTAACAACAGGGATACACGCGGAATCGTGAATGTACTAACTGGTGTACTAATTTTTAAGTGTGAGTATGTAAAGTTTTAATTAATTGTTCATAAATAGTTACTAAGCTCAAAATTAAGTATCTATGGGTAATTTCAACTGTGAAAGCATTTAGCATAAAACATAAATTTTGTCTTATTGATATGAACACATGTTTACTACTCCGCGGGTAGGTATAGTGACCAATTGGGATCACATTGACCCTAATATGTGGGAGATATAGGCTCACATCTTGGGATGTCTCCGCGCAAAAAGCCCAAAGAAAAGAAAATAGTAATCTGTATGATAGTAAACTAAAAAAAAATATAATAATAATAAACCTAATATCAACCGGCCGAGTTATGGGAGTCCGTTCAGTGTAGATCTACAGGGGCAACATTTGCCCCTACACGCCCACACTGTCCGGATCCCCATAGGCTAGTCCGAGTCGATTATATTTAATAATAATTACAAGAAGAATAAAAATACAATAAATCCTATGTCAGCCAACTGAGTTATGGGAGTCTGTTCAGTGTAGATCTGCAGGAACCCATTTGTTCCTACGTGCCCAGATCCCCACGTGTTAGACTCAGTAGGTTGTGTTTAATTTGGAATTGAGCCATCCAAGATGAGAGCCCAACTGTTGTCCGCCAATCCTATACATAGGTTGGCCCTATCCATGTATTTGGAAAGTGATAGGGCGCCCTGTCTCAACACAGTGATGGAAAAATAAATAATAAGTATATATGGTAAACTCTCAAAAAATAAATATAGCCTGTGATGGCCCTTCCATAGTGTATTAAAGTGAAAGAAGGAACCACCCCAGGCCATTGACACAGTTTTAGGTTACACTGAATCAATCGAGGCAGCCTTAGGACTGGCAGACAATGGGTGCGGAGTTTGATTGTAAACAGTGTTAACTGTTTGTAACTGACTGCGTTGATAATTTCTAACAAATTGTGAAGTATTTATGTGTGTCCTGAAAATATTACATATGTGTATTAGACTTAATTTAAGGTGAGATATGTAATTTATAACATAAGAATTAAGTTTGACTTGTATAACGTATATACTGGTTCCGAATCTAACAATAATAAACACGTGGAGCATGTTGCCAGAATGTCTATTGCACCAGCAAATGATAACTATTAAAATGTATTTTGAGTAAAAATTTCACATACATGAACATGTTGTTTGATTCCATTGTGTCAATTGTCAATTGTATTTGAGCTACGTCTAGTGAGTGTATATTGTGTGAGTTGAAAACAAATAAGAAATATATCTAACAAATACAATGTAGATTATAACATAAGACTTAACAATTTTTTATTGAGGGCTGAATTTAACAATTCATCCTAATATAGGTATACCCTCGTTTTAATTTTTGCCTTAAAAGGTAAAATTCGTGTGATGGTTATAAATAAACCATGTGCTTTTCAAAGCCATTATATAATACTAAAATATAAAAACCATTTTTTTTTTGTTAGGGTTGGGTCATAAGGAGATCCATCTTAATATAGGAATTCCCTTTTTTATTCAATGTTTTTTGTTTTTGTTTTTGTTTTTTTTTAATTTTTTAATTTTCTTTTCTTTTTTTTATCGTTTTGTGTATTTTTTTTTTATTTATTTATTTTTTTTAAATTTTATATATATATACATATATATATACATTTCATTTCAAAGGGTGAAGTTAAAGTGCTAGAATGCAACAAAGACTTATTAAGATCCTTAAATATTAGCAGTACATCTAATGTACTTATGCTAAATTTTATCATGCATATCTGCAGTAAGGCAATAATGTACTAATTGCGGTTATAATTTATACCGATGAAGGGCACATACATATCATTAGTATGTTTCATATATGATACGTTAAATTAAGGTGAGTCTATGATTTGTGTGCTCTACCGGCGCATCATGTGCAAGGCATAATGACCGTAAATATGTAGCTATATGAGTAATAGTATATGGACAACAGCACATATGGCACCGTTAGTTCAAGTCGCCCGTAAACCAATACTCTACTTAGTTACAATACGGAGATATTTAAGTATGTTATCTTAAATAAGCAGTGGTGTTTTTGTTTTGTATTTTGTTTGTTATCAGCTTTATAGGGGCCTTTGCAATAACAAATGATATATACAATATGCAAAGCTATAAAAACAAATAATGAATGCGTGCTTAACAAGCACTGTAATAGCTCCTTGAAGCATGCATAAAATAACCTTTAGGGTACAGAGATGGATAACATATGTATGCATATATATAAGTAATGTACTATATGTTTTAAGTTAAATATGCCTGCGGGATTGATGTACAAAGTCGATTATAGGCTGGGTACATTGTGGTTTACCTGACAAAAGATTTGCTAGGGTAAATGTGGTGATACCGTTATTGTATAATGATCGAGCATGATTTTCCGATTTTCTGAGTATTCTGGACATTCTAATAAATAGTGGTTTACTGAGTCAACAGCTGGGCAGTACTGACACTTGTCAGATGTCTTGATACCAATTTTATATAGGTGTGAGTTAAAATTACCATAGCCTGTTCTAAGTTTATACAGAATTACTTCCCTTTTTCTTTGCATTTTAGGTATACTAACAGTGAATAATATTTCTGGTTTTATGCTAAACAAATGTCTACCTTTTTGATTATTTTTCCAGTTATTCTGCCACATGTCTTTTAGAAATGATTTAGTGAAGGTCTTGATATCATCTTTGTAAAATGTGATTCTGTTACCAATATACTCGTATTGCAGTGCATTTTTAGCCTCACAGTCGGCCATCTCGTTTCCTTGTATTCCAACATGACTAGGTATCCACTCAAAGACAACATTAACTCCAGACTTTATAAGAGAGGAAACTATGTTGTATATATCATAAATAATAAGACATTTGATTTTATATAATGGGCTTTTTATGGCATGTAATGCTGCTAAGGAATCAACAAATATAACAGCATTTGTAGGTAAAAAATCTTGTAACCAGTTAAGGGCTGTAAATATGGCCATTAATTCACATATAAATATTGACTTATTGTCATGTAATATAAACCCCTTTTTAATTCCGAGTTCGGGTACTACGAAGGCTCAACTATTTTTACCAGTATCTGGATCCTTGGATCCGTCAGTATATATTTTAACATATTGTGAATATTTATTGTCTATAAGGATATTTCCTTCACTTTTTATTAGATGAGGAAGATCTTTTTTGTAATAGTATCATGGAGATCCATATAAAGATTGGGTTTAAGTATATGCCATGGGGTTGTGGGAATACACCTTGTTTATAAACAGATTCAATATCAAAATTGTATTGTAATAAAACATCTTTAGCTACACAACAATATGGTTTTTATCTTTCATTAATACGTGCATTATAAAACGTAAACAAAAAATCATTTTTAAACTAATTTTAGTGGGATGGAGGTCATCATTACTACAAATGTTCATATATGACTTTGCTATTAGTGCTTTACGTCTTTCTTCATAAAGTGGATCACCTAGTTCAACCTGTAGTGAGGCTAGAGAAGCTCCTTTTAATGTACCAGTACAGAGCTTTAATGCCTGGAACTGTATACTATTTAATACCTTTTTGTTCGAAAATGAAGCCGTGTTGTAAAGTTCGCAGCCATAGTCAATTTTTGAGCGTATAAGTGCGATGTACATATTTCGCAGAGTATGGCTGTTTGCTCCCCATTTAGTGCCGGTGTTACATACTAGTCTTTCCCCCATACCAGGATTTCCCCCCGGAAATATGAGTATATACTCAGATTTCCCCCCGGAAAATCTAGTATATACTGGATTTTCCCCGGGGGAAAAATGAGTATATACTGAAGTTTCCCCCTACGGAAAGCCTGGTATGTGTATACACATACTAGTTTTTCCCCCATACTAGAACTTCCCCTTTATGAAGAGGAACTTTCAAATTGCAGTTAAGTTACGACGTCGACTTCATCTTTCATCCAATAAGGAAACACTTCAGAAAAAGCAAGATAGTAGAGAACAAGTTTACTCAAATGGACAAAATGATTAGCAAAGAAAGCATATTAAAGACCAGAAAAACTGTGATCAAAGTTCACTAATGTAAAGCCCCTCGCTCCCCCATTTTACTCAAAACAAACATTTAACAGCAAAACAAAAACGAAAAAAAAAATCAAGTCATATTAATTTTTTTAAATAGCTCAATGGTAATATCCACTGAACATTCTGTGAAAGTTTTATTGAATTTTACGAAGTGGTCTAGGAGGAGTTGTACGCCTATTGCGGACGGAATAGCGAACGGACAGACGAACAGACGAACTGTCACCATGATCACTATATACCGCCCAAAAGGGGGTATAACAAGGGGACATATATACTTCTGAAAATCAGCACAACAGTATCTGATCTGCAAATAAATATGAATGTGGTGTAAGAACTTACAGACGTTTTTTTTTTCTGTACCAAGTACTTATATCAGCTGCATATAAAAAAATATCAATGTTCTTAGAATCGTGTTCATCTCCGCCGAATTTGAGAATGTTTGTTTCGCAGGTTTAAAAAAACAATTAAATTTAAGAGTGTAGTAAGAACCGAAACGGAGCTAGAATTGGAACACGAAATCGCATCCCCAACTGAAGGGTTTAGTAAGAAATCGAAATCACCCCCAAAACAATTCCCACTATTCATATCGTTACATGAAGGTAATAACAAAATTACTCAACAGAGTTGTCAAGAGCCGAAGTCCATGAGATAAAAAAAATCAGGTGGAACCTCTAACCTCTTAAGGTTTTTAACATTGGGCCCTTATACATGAATATATTTTCACAGGATGAGAAAAAGCGTCAAAATTTGAAAAGTGTGAAAATTTTAAACTTTCTTTTAGTCAAGGGAAATACCAAATTCAAAATAGGATCTAAAAGGACAGCCGCATGGAATGAATTTAATCAATTTGTATTTATTTTTTGTCGTTATATAAAGGTTATATTTTAAGTGTCCTTTTTTCTTTTTGTCTTTTTTCTTCTTTCCTGTTTTTTAAATCGTAGTAAAATAGTTTTCCAAAATGGAAAAAATGATGTTTAAAATGTCGGAAACGCCATTGGTAAAATAGATGACGCCTTATTGATAACGGACACATGTATCAGTATTTGCCAAAACAGATATATAAATGTCCCTTTTAAGTTGAGGTATGAAAAGAGAACTATGCCTATTATTCCGGAAGATTTGATCCGAAATTTCCCCTTGAAAAAATGGCATAGAGATAATTGGCTAATAAAATTGGCTTCTACTGTTGCAATCAAGCAAAGGTACATAACACACTATTTAATAACCATTCTAAGTTCTTCTGAAATTACTTGGCAAACGAGAACGAAATACAGGTACAAAAGAGCTATCTGTCACGTCTAGTTTACATCCAATGTGGCCATCTAAAGGGGTCATACTTTAAAATTAAAACTTCTATAAAAATCGGTTTCAAAGCTTATTTTTAAAACACATTGCCTATTGATTTATCGGCAACAGTCCTTTCATGTTGAATGAAAATCTTGTGAAAAAAGCATCATTACAATATCGCGGACCTCAACGAGAGCACAATGTCAATTGATATATTAGACAGTCATTACCCTTATTGTAATCATAGAATCTATTTATGTATATATATAAGAATTTCCGAAAATTGGTCGAACGTATATTTTCCGATTATGAGCTTGCGGTTACAGTGAAGTAGCTTCACTCTAGTTATTCAACTTACGCAATAGCCACATCTTTTATAGCTAAATATTAAATGAGACATTTTCTAAGTCGTTGTATTTAACAGAAAAATCCATTTACTTGTGAGTATCGTATTAATTCAAGTAAAAAATTCACGTATTCATGTATTTGTATTGGAATTATTACACATTATATGCTCTATAATAATTTTTACATTATTTTGCATATGCAGTGAATATATTTAGTATTATAGCCAAGGGGGAAATTCCAGTATGAATTCGAACAAAGGGGGAAAATCCAGTATATACTCAATTTTCTCCCCTCAGATTTAGGGGAGAAAAATGAGTATGTACTGATTTTTCCGGGCGGAAAGACTAGTATATACTCATCTTTCCGGGGGGAAGAATGAGTAGGGGGAAAATCTAGTATGTGACACCGGTCAGCAATCTCATACAATTTAATACCTTCACACACCTAGTATGAATATACTGTATATGTTTATGCCACGTTAATCTATAGTCAAATTTAACACCTAAGAACTTGACTTCTTTGACACTATCAAGGATATTTTGTCCTAGTTTCAGAGTTATCTCACTCAACTTTTTTCTGCGCTGAAAGAAAATGTATACTGTTTTAGTTGGTGAAATATTGAATCCCCATTCTGAACACCATGCATACAAATTATTAAGGTCATATTGCACTTTTTTCTGCAAATAGGTAACACATTTTCCAAGTAACCAGAGTGCCCCATCATCAGCAAATTGTGATATTTGACAGTATTTTATGGAGTCTGACAAGTCGTTTACCATGATGTTGAACAGAGTTGGACTAATGCAAATTCCCTGCGGGGTTCCGTTTTCTACAAAATGTAATTCTGAATATGTATTATTTATTCTTACTTGCACAGTTCTGTTGCTTAAAAAGGCGTTTAAATATGCCAGCATATTACCCTTGATACCTAATTTTAGTAGCTTTTTTAAGCTTCCAGAGCATATCAAAAGCCTTTTGGACGTCTACAAATACACCAACCGTTACCTGCTTCGTAAGGAAGCCCTTTTGTATATCGTTATCTAGCCTGATACATTGTTCTAAAGTACCCCTATTTTTTCGGAATCCCCTCTGATTTGGTGTATATAAATTATTTTTTTCCATATACCATACTAACCTATTATTTACCATTTTTTCAAATATTTTATTGAAGTTTGAAGTAAGTGTTGTTGGACGGTATGATAGAGGATCACTGGGGTTTTTGCCTGATTTAAAGTGGGGAATTATTGTAGAATGTTTCCACTCTGTTGGTAGGATGTGTAAGAACCATATTTTGTTAAAAACAGAAGAAGAATACTGAAGGATTTATCAGACATGTGTCTAAACATATTATATGTAGTTCGATCTTTACCAGGTGAGCTGTCATTAGTATCATCAAGTGCATCATTTAATTCCTGTAAACAAAATTCCTCATTATAACAATCATAATTCTTTTGAAAAGACATTTGTATTTGCTCAAATTCCTTATTATCAATATCATTTTTATGTTTTCTAAATTCATGCGAGTAATTGTTAGTACTGCTTACTGCACTAAATTTTTTGGCAAAAACATTAGCTTTATCGGTATCAGTTTCATACATCTTACAATTGTCTGTCAACGTTGGAATTTCACTTTTGTTAGTGATTTTACCCAGCATTCGTTTTACTACATGCCATACCTTTGACATCTTTGTATCTGCATTAAGTGATTCACAATATGATTCCCAGTATAATCTTTGGGATTCATTAATAATGTTTTTACATATACTCTGTTTTTGTTTATACAATAAAAAGTCTTGTCCATTGCCCGTGTGTTGGGCTCTGTTTCTCGCTTTATTTCTTTCTTTAACAGCTTTTGTGCATTCGGGGGTCCACCAAGGGACAGCAGGTTTATTGCCTTTATCAACGGTTTTCCTGACTGGGATGTGTTCACTAGGTATTTCTATAATTTTTTGTGTGAGTAAGAAATTGGTCTCCTGTACATCATCAGTGACCATATCCTCACATAAAATTTGGTCACATTGCTTTGTGAATCCATCCCAGTCAGCTTTCCTGAAATACCACTTGAGGGCAAATTCATCAGTATTTGTTTGTATTTTATAGTGAAAGACTATTAGTAGTATTATATTTGAGCGAGTCTAGCGCCTCGCTCAAATATAATACTACCACTCGGAGTGCACCCCCAAAAATAATTTTTGACCCCTAAAAAATACCCCCATTTCAAGTAAAAAAGCCTTAAATTTCACAATAGAAAAAAAAAAAACAACCAGAAGAATAAAAGAGTTACACAGAAAAAGTGATAAAAATTAAATAGCCGGGAGTACACCGAATTTAAAACTTTATTGCGGGTCTAACACAGTATAAAAAAAAATGGGGAGATGGGAGTACACCGAATCCAAATTTCTCTTGCGGGTCTAACACAGTAAAAAAAATCTAAAACTTAGTCATCTGTAATTCTTGACTATAGAAAGAACCTATTATTTCTTCACCTTTTAAATCTTTTATTTTATAAGTAATAGGGTTTGTATTTAAAACTTTTTCAATTACAAATATTTCTCTTCTCCAACGAGTTGTATAACCCTTTTCAAATTGACCTTTCTTTTTTGTTATTCTTACTCTATCTCCTACTTTGAATTTAGGTTTTTTTGATTGGATTAAATCTTTTTCTGGATAAAAATTTTATACACTCTTGATTGATTTTTGGATTAACTCGCTTCAACGGGTGTCATTTTAATTGAAGAATGCAACGTATTATTATAATTTTTAACTAATTGATCTAATACATCATAATATTTAAAAGTTTCATTGGCAGTAAAATATCTATACATATGTTGTTTCATTGTTCCTATCCATCTTTCTACTACACTGCTTTTTTCTTCATTTTCAGTTGAATATAACTTTATGTTATTATCTTTTAACAATTCTTTTACTTGTCTATTATAAAATTCAGAGCCTTTGTCAGACCAAACATTCATTGGTGTTCTTTCTTTAAATAATGTTTTAAATGCTTCACTTACTGTTACTCCTGTTTTATTTTTCAATAGAACTAACCAACCATATTTACTAAATACATCTATAACCGCTAATGAATATTTATAATGTTTATTTTGTTTTGAATATTTTTGCATATCTACTAAATCAACTGCCCACTTTTGATCAACAGAATGAACATAAACACGTCTTTTAGGAAAAACACTTACAACTCTGCGATGTAATTCATCTGCTAATCTATTTGTTAGATTTGTAAACACCATTTTAAATAAATAAACATTCTTTTTTAAAAAAATGACAGAAGGAAAAATCTGTATAAAATGTAATGAATATAAAACATATAATAATTATTATAAAGATTTTAAAGCATATGATGGATTAAAAGCAAAATGTAAACAATGTTTATACTTTGTTAAAAGATATCATCGAGAAAAAAATAAAGAAAAATATAAACAAGCTTATAATGAATTTATAGAAAGAAATCCTAATTATCAAAAGAATTATTATTTAAAAAATAAAATTATTAAAAATCATAATTAAAAATTTATTTTATAAAAATGGTCAGTAAAAAAACCAAATCATTTAAAGATCTTATTACTGAAATCGATGTTGATGATATAGAAGAAGATGACATAGATAAATATATAAAATTATTAAATAATATGATAGTTATTAATCAATTTCCTTTGAAAATAAAAAAAAATAATAACAAGTGAATTTTCAACTCCTATGTCATTTGATATAATAGAAAGTCATTATTCTCATCCTATTCAATATATCCTCACACAAAATAATATATCAAAATTTTATAAAACTTTAATACATAAATTTAAAGCTTGGATAGATGAATTTCAAGAAAGAGGATCTGGTTTTGTTTTCAGAAATATTAAAAGTGTAAAAGTAAAACAATATAAGTATGATTATCAGAAAGCTTCATCTTATATTCCTCTTCAATTTAAATCAAGAAACATTATCAATGTTCAAAATAAAAATGACAACAAATGTTTCTTATGGTCTATATAAGCAAAGTTATATCCTGCTAATAAAGACAAACAAAGATTATCTAAATATAAAGAATATGAAAATAAAATTAATATGAAAGGAATTGAATATCCTGTAGCAATTAAAGATATTTCGAAAGTAGAGAAACAAAATAACTTAAGTATAAATGTATTTGAGTTAAAAAACCAAGCAAAAAAAGAATCTTTAAATCCAGTTAGAACTTCAAACGTAGAAAGTGATAATGTAGTTGATCTCTTAAACATTAAAATTAATGAAAATACTCATTATTGTTTAATTAAAGATTTAGATAGTTTCAAGTGTAATAAGAATAGACATAAATTATTTACATGTAGAAATTGTATGCAAGGAGTTCAAAGAGAAGAAGCATTAATAAAACATAAAGAAGACTGTTATAATCACGAATGTTGTAATGTCAAAATGCCTAAACCAGGAAAAAATATTCTTAAATTTCAAAATCATCATTTTAAAAATAAACTATCATTTGTTATCTATTCTGATTTTGAATCATATAATATTCCAATATCTACAACTCAACCAAATCCAGATAAATCATATACAAATCCAATACGAAAACAAAAACCTAATAGTTATGGTATTTATGTTCATTCGGATTATCCAGAAAACCACAATACTTTTCCTATGTTGGTATTGATGAAGCAGAAAAATATGTAAAAAATTTATCCAAATATTAAAAAAAAATAAATTATAATATCTACCTTAATGAGAAGAAAGAGCCAAAATTAAATAAGAATGAAGAAGAAAAATTTCAAGAAGCAAATAAATGTTATATTTGTGAAAAAGAATTTGAAGAAAATAATAATAAAATAAGAGAACATAATCATCTTTCAGGTAAATATAGAGGAGCATCTTGTCAGTCGTGTAACACAAAAGAAGGTAAAGCAACGAAATGAATACCTGTTTTTTTTCATAACGGATCAAATTATGACTTCCATTTTATTATTGAAGAATTGAAGAAAAATGAAGATGAATATAATAAAATAGAACCTCTTTCTAAAAACTCTGAAGAATATATTTCTATAGATGATCGATCAAATTATAAACAATTAAGATTCCTAGATTCATATAGATTTATATTAAAAGGCTTATCAGATATTGCTAAATCAATGGATGAATTTCCTATTTTAGAAAAAGAGTTTGATTGAAATATTTCTTTACTAAAACAAAAAGGATTTTATCCATATGAATATATTGATTCTATAAAAAAATTTAAAGAAAAAAACTTCCAGATATTAAAGAATTTTATTCAACATTAAACCAAAAAACAATTACAAAAGAAGAGTATGAGCATGCACAGAAAGTCTGGGAACATTATAATTGTAAAAGTTTATTAGATTATCATAATTTATATCTTAAAACAGATGTTCTTATCTTAGCCGATGCTTTTGAAAAATTTAGAAAATTCTTTATAGAACATCATGAAATAGACCCTTGTTATTGTTATTCTGCTCCCGGTTTAACATGGCAATGTTGCTTAAAATATACAAAAATAAAATTAGAATTATTAACTGATTATGATATGTTATTAATGTTTGAAAAGGGTATAAGAGGAGGATTTTCTGGTGTTCTAGGATCAAGACATGTAAAAGCATTTAATAAATATACTACTAACTATGATAGTGGAAATATAATAATAGATAAAAATGAAATGAAAGAATGTTTTGAAATATTAAAGAATGTAGAAAACTTAAATGATTTCTTATTAGAAAAATATTTACGATATCTTGATGCAAATAATTTATATGGTTGGGCAATGTCACAAAAATTACCAACTAAAGATTTTAAATTGGAAAAGGATCCTGAGTACTATAAAAATATTCCAAAAGGAAGAGGATGTTTAATTGAATGTGACTGAGAATATACAAATAAATGTAAAAAGAAAACATATAAATATCCTTTAGCACCGGAAAAGATGAAAATAGATAAAGAAGAATTATCTCCTTATCAATTAAAATTATTAAAAGATAAATCATTAGGTAAAGAAGAAAAACTTTTCTTAACATTAAAAGATAAAAAGAAATATGTTATTCATCATTCTATAAGTGAAAAAAAGAAATTAAAAGGAATTGAAAAAACTACGATAAAGAAAGATATTAAATTTGATGATTATAAAAATTGTCTATTTAATAATACTAATAATAAACCTAAAATGAATAAAATGTATACATTAAACTCTAATAAACATGAAATGTATGTTAATGAAATAAATAAAATAAGTATGACTCCTTTTGATGATAAGAGATATATCTTAGATAATGGAATAGATACACAACCTTATGGTTTTAATTTATTTTAATTTCCAAGCAACAAAACCAGTGAATGCCATACCACCAATAACAAATGCAATCTCTCTTTTTTCTGATCTTCTGATGGAGTATAAAAATCACTTAATACTGGTTTAAGATCTAAAACTGAATTTGAAGGTAAATTTAATTGTTTACCCGTAACATTATAATATTCTCTCATAGCTTGATCAACATCATCAAAAGTTTGAACAGCATGACTTTCTTTTTTTTAATTGTTCATTAATATAATCTAATCTTTGAATTCTTCTTTTATTCCATTCTTCTGTTTCTTCTTCTAATTTTTCTATAGCTTTATCATGTCTTATTTTTTCTTCATTTGCATTACTACCCATATGTGAAAATAAATAATTACTACCAGAAAATGCAAATGCGTTTGTTATTGTCCCACCAAGCATCATTGCTAAATCACTTGCCATTTTTTAAGAAAATAAAATAAATCATTTTTTGTTTATTATTTCATAATATCAGCAGGTATAATGCCTTGCTTAATCAACATGTCTTTTGTTGCCATTGCAAGCAGTATATCAATGGTGTACATTTCACAGTAGATTCGTTACTGTCGAGCTTGTAGTTTGTACAGTGAATTTTTGAACAGAGCAAAAACACTGTCCCAAAAGCTGCTTAGTCAGGGATTTGTTCAACCTTTGTTAATTTCATCCCTCAAGAAATTCTATAACCATAGCATCATTGAAAGATATGACATGTCAGTATCCCAAATGAAAGTGGACATTTTCAGCTAGATTCACGTCTTCCCGGATTTGACTACCAAATTTGACATTTTCCCGGATTGAATCACTCACAGTGTGACGGGTGCTGTTAACAGAGCAGGACATGCTTCCCTTCCGGAGCACCTGATGTCACTCTCAGTTTCACTGGAGTTCACACTGTGAGTGCCTTTGTTCTGAATGTTGTGGTTTCTGGTTCTGTGCTTTGTGTCTGTCTGGCGTCATTGTTTTTGTGTCTAACGTCATTGTTTTCTGTGTTCTCGTTTTTGCCCTGTCTTTGGACTTCGATTTTTGTGAATTTCACCCCTTTGTTCCTTCGGTATTCTACTGCCGTTGTTGGATAACATAAAAATATCATTTATATTAAAATCTACTTTTGGTGCTGACCTTCTAAATACTTTTTACCTATTTCTGCATATCCGACTGTTAATAATGTTTCCACTCCAGCATGATATAACATATTTGCTGTTTGTTTTTCGTCTTTTGGTGTTGCCATTTTTATATATTAAATTTTTTTAATTTTTTAATTCTTATTTTTTTCAATTCTTCTTATAATTCTTCCGTTTCTTTTTCAAATTTATCATGTTTTATTTTTTCTTCTTCCATTATTTTTCTTATATATAATTCTCTTTCTATTTCTTTTTTTAATTCTTCTTTTATTTTTCTATTATATGATTCACATAACACAAAAAAACTAGCTGAAAAAATTAACGTGTCTATAATTAAATATAAATCATTTTTTTTCTATTTTACCCATTTTTAAAAAAATAAAATTAGTTAAATTCAAAAGGATCAATTTCTATTTCTTTTTCTATTTTTTAAATTTTTATTCTTCTATTTCTTTTTTTTAATTCTTCTTTTTTTAATTCATATAATTCACTTAATTTTAAAAAAACTATTTATAGCTGTTAAAAAGAATGCTGAAAAAATTAACTCGTTTATCATTTCATCTATTTTTTCTATTTTACCCATTTTAAAAAAAAATAAAATTAGTTAAATTCAAGCGGGTCAATTTCTTTTTTTTTTTGTTTTTTTTTAAGGGATTTGCTCGCTTGGTTTTTCTTTACCAAACATGATTTCTCTAATCATTTTTTCTCTTTGTTTATAAAAAAACAACCCCAATCCACCTACTACCCCAATTGATAAACATAGTGGTAATATGTAATTTTTGCTCCAATTTTGTTTGTTTGTTGGCCATATATGATGAAACGAATCCTTAGTTTTATCATCATTTGTTATTGGAATCTCACCAGCTTGTTTTAATTCTATGTTTTCTTTTTTAATTTTTCTGCTTCTTTTCTTTTTAATTCATTTTTTAGCTTTCTTGCTTCTACACCTTTCCTACCAGCGGCTACTCGTTTTGGATTTTTTTGTTGAGGTTTTTTAGATTCTTTTATTTCTTCTTTGTTTTCTTCTTGTTCAAAATTTTCACACGTCATTTTTTATGCCATTATTTTCGTCTTTTTTTTTGGAAATCAATATGTCTTGCTGTTGTTAACATTGCAGTAAAAGGAGCAAGATACATTCCATATCTATAATACAGTTCACAACATACATTAGTTAAAAGGATCTTCCCCTAAATCTTGCATTAAATTTGGTGATTAACAACATTAAAGTACTTTGATACACCCATAACATATAAGTTAATAAAAGAGTTTCCTAATGTCTTGGTCACACTGGCTCCTAATCTTGCTTCATATTTACAATATGATTTATGTATTTGTTCTGGTGTCATTGTATCAATTTCTGACAATTGTAATTCTTTACCCAGATATTGCTTACTACTCCCACCAGCAACAACGGCTGATAATCGTTCACGTTTTTTTTCTTGTTTGTCATTATCATCAATATTTATGTTTTCAACGATTTGCTCACTTGGAAATTCTTCAACGTTCATTTTACATATTTTATTTTTGAGTTTTAAAAAATAAATACAACATATCCAAATAATGATAATACTGCAGTGTTTGTTATAAATAACTAAATACCGAAGTCACTGTGAATTTACTTTCTGCATATGCGCATTTCGACAACTTATGTCTCATCAGTGCAGATAAAATCTAAACGTTTGGAAGACCATAAACTCAAAGATGTATAAAACTGATAGAGAACAAATAACCAAAGTGATCTAAATTTGAAGCCAAAATTAGCTAAGGACAGAGCTTTGCATGAGGGAGATATTCCTTAGTTTTCAATAAAATTTACAAAATTTTAGATATTGGAAGGTTTTTAATAATTGTTAGTATTTCTAATAGCATTGCTTTTTATTGCTATTTTTTGCTTTATAACTAAAGCATTTCTTAAGCATTACTTAAGCATTTCTTAAGCATTACTTAAGCATTACTTAAGCATTTCTTAAGCATTACTTAAGCATTAGTTTTTTTTATTTGGAAAATACTAAATCATAACCATGATATTTATTTTTTTATTATTTTTACATGGTTTAAAACCGAGTGGTCTTACATAAAAAGGAGTATCTTTGTTTTCTATCTTTTCAGCAAGATGAGAAGGACATCAAACTTCACCATTATTTTCGACAGATAAAATTACACTCTTACCAAAACTTGTATTAACATATTTATAATCAGTGATTTTGTAAATTTTATCAATTTCTAAGTCGGTCCATTTTTGTGTATTGTGATCTTTTTTAAAGGGAAAACCCGCGCTTAATAAATAAAATAAAAAATTAAGAGCCCGGTACTTAATATTTTACTTCTTTAAATCTTCCATCTTCAAAATTAATTTGTGCATCCTGTATAACATAAATATAAACATTTATCGGTTTATTATCAGTTTCTGCTGTTTCTGTTATTTGAATTGTAATACCTTCGGATGCATTTTCGATTCTTCTACCTGAACCGTGTAGTGAGTTATCATCTGTTGAACGTAAATCTAACCATAAAGCATAATTAGTTGTTAAGTATTTTTTTAATGTTGTATAAGATGAATTTAATTTTTTTGCAGTTTTATTTATTTCTTCATCTCTTTTTGAAGTAAGAGCAAAGAATCTATTTATTTCATCCCATTGTTGATCTGCTTCCATTCCTTGACTGTATAATTGATTTGGAACACCTTCTATTGTCATTTCTACTTTTGTTATATTGGGGTTATAATAAGTTTCGGTGCTTGTTCTTTCAGGATCTTCGAATAACATCAGAATACCTTTCATACTTTTAGATGGGGTATTTAGATTAATATTCCATAGCGCATCAGTTTTGTTTTTGGTTATTTTTCTGTGTCTTAATATTCTGTCATATAAGATAACCATTTTACCGTCAATTTGATGTCTTATTTGACTTGCTAATTCAGGGTTAGAAAACATATCAAATTGTAAGCAAATATTTTTGATTTTATATTTTGCATCTGCATCTGTTGAATGAATAACTTTGTTGTAGTCGTTGAATGTAAGTTCATATTCAAGTCTATCACCAAGACCAGCTTGGTAAAAAGGCATATGAGTTTCTAATATTTCAAAATCTAGTGGAATACAAAATCTATTTTTGAATATTTTCGCTATGGCTTGGTCTTCTGTATTTTCCGTTTTATCTCCTGCTCCAATTCTATGTTTTAACATATTTGTTGTACCAATTTCCTGATATTCCATATTTTCACGTTCTGTTGTAGTTTTCCACAAATCAACATAACAATGATAAATATCACTATCCTCAATAGACATAACTTCATTCCCACTTATTCTAATTGCTGTTTTTTTAACTATTGTTCTTCTAAGGTTTTGGTAAACAGTTGAATTTGCATCTTTAGATTCAATTTCTAATTCAAAAGTTAATCTGGTTGTTCCGGGAACAATAACATCATTATTACTTAGATTAGGAAATCTTACTAATAACTGTTCATTTTTATCGATAGTTGAAGAATTATTAGTTATTTTAACACTTTAACGAATACCTTTTACACCAAATTGTTCTCTTAATTTTCTGTAAGGATTTAATTTTTCTCCATAAGCCTCCATTTTTTAAGGGATAAAAATATAGTTTATAAAAATAATTCAATTACCACTGATACTAGAGTATTGATACATAAAGGACTATCACTTTTACTCATAAAACTTATTCTTTCTCCAGCCTTAACATTTAAAGGTTTATCAAAGTTTTTATAATTATGATATTCATAAACAGAATCATCCAATTCTATTGCATCAAAAGTTAATTTATCATTAACACTCACCATGACAGTTAAACCATCTTTTCCTGTTTTTAGACTGATTAAACTAAGACCTAATATTTGACCTGGATAATTTATAACATATTCACTACCACCAGTACCAAAATTAAACATTTGATTAAATTTTAATGGACCATTAATCCCAGCGAATATACATATTGTGTTTCTGTCTGGTATATTTATAGTTTTGTTGTATAATAAATTATTATTAATGTCCATTACTTTAAGCTCGTTCCTCATTTTTTATATTTCCGATGCATCTACGTGTTTTTTTTAACACCAAGTATACTCATTTTTAAAAGGGAAATTTTAGATAATTTCTAAAACACAATTAATTGGTAAACTATTACTTATTTTTGTATTATAGTCATCTCTAATTTCTATTTAAATTCTGTTATATCACCATTTACTAAACGTTTATAATCTATGTTTTCAAATTTTACCGTTATAATATCTCAAAACTCTTTGTTTTCGACTGGAATAACAGCTAAAAATGTACTCGGCATACCATCAAGATAATTATGAGAAGTGCTAACTTGTTCTAAATGTAAATATAATGATTTATAGATAGCAAAATCTACGGGTCTGTTTCCATAATGTTTTTCATTAGGTGTGAATATTTTCGTTTTATTGAATCCTAACATATATCTTAAACTTTTACTTATTTTTAATTCAACAAGAGTGGTTAATAAAGCAATACCATTTGTTTCATTTACTGATAATTCAATATTTTCTTTTATAAATTCATTCGCTATTTGTTTAAAACTGTAATAACCATCTATAAGTTTTATGGGTCTCTCTCTAGTTTTTTTTATATGTACATCTGAAATATTATGCCAACCTACACAATATGTTATATATTTTAAACCTATACGTTTATTTCCCTCTCTGTTATCAATGTAAGTAAGTAAGTTTATTGTTTTATCAATATTTGAAATAGTATGGTACATTTTTAAGGTTAAAAATTGAAGAAAGAATTTAAATATAATCCTAATGCATCATATAATCCTTACACTAAATATTCTGAAAAAGATTTGGGAAATTTTCCCTCCGGTCACAATCTTGTTAATCAATTAATATTTGTAAATCAAAAAGAGAACTTTGAAACAACTTTCCCCGATTTATTTCAAAATTATCAAAACCCACCATTACACACAACTGAACCATGGAATACATGGATTCATTCTTCGTTTTATTGGTGGCAGTGCCAATTAAACTTTGCAGTTTGGTGTGCTAGTACAGGATGTGGTGTTTCTTCTGATGATCATATACAAAACACTTCAAATCTTACCAAGTCGGTTTATATGTTTCATTTATATTATTGTATTGCCAGAATCTTAAAAGAACTTAAATCACCCTTACCAACAGATTCTTCTTTTTGTTATTATAAAAATCCTTATGACAAAGCTGCATATCAAAAAATATGTAATGAATTTCAAATTTCTCCTCATACAGATTGGAGACAAAAATTAGAAACAGCTTGCCATGGTTTAGGAAGTTTTACCCAATACTATAAACCAAGTGCTGAATATAGAATGAATCATTCTCAGAATGGACCATTATTAAATATAAACGATTCAGTTAAGCATACAATAGATATAAATATGGCTTGGACAACATTTATTCTAGACAAATCAGAAGGTTTTACAAAAGTAGGCATTGAACGTATTAATGAAAGTATTAGAACGTTTGTATGGGCTTTATTAGGAGCACAATCTCAAACACATGTAGATATACTAAAAATAGGTACAGGATTTGACGCTCAAAAACAATTCTTAGCAAACGTTCAAAATGCTATTAATAGTCCCATAGATTTACCCTCTCAGATTTCACATTATCAACGTGTACTAAAATACGCTCGGAGTAAAGTTAATTTTGTAAATGGTATTGGGTTATATATGTCTCCAAGTGATATGAGATTACAAATTGGAACAATTGTTGCTTATAATAACAAAATTGTAATCGCAACAAAAGATCAAAAACTAGGCTTTAACGATGATATAAATAATAAACATGTTTTTCATTCTTTAGATAAATTAGATGGAACAAAAACAAAATAATCTTTACCAGAACCTGTTCATGATATTCCGAAGCCTTCTGATAAATTTGTTCAAGATAAAAAATCGAATATAGAACACGAAGAAAATAAAACAGCGTTAATATTTGGAAGTATTGTATTAGGTATTACAGCATTTATTATTTATGAGATTCGTTTATAAAGTATAGTACTTATTGTATCAATGTAAACCAAATACACTTTACATGTTTATTTACCTGGTTGTTAATATATTTTTCCAATAAATATTGGAAAATCAATATGATATGAGTTGTCTTCCCTCAACCTGGAATATTTGAAAATAAATTTAACATTCCAATTTATACACGAGAGAAATTGGAATTTCAGGAATGTTGGCGGGAAAATTTAAATTCTTTTACAACTCCAAAAAGATTTTTTCCGAAAAATTTTAAAATGTAAATTATGAAAAAGTAAAAATAATACCCTTAAAAAAATGAAGCAACCAACAGCCCCAGATTTATATCCAGAATTACCAAAAGAAGATGGACAAAATTATAGACTACAAAAAATAACAGAAATAGAAAAAACGTTAATAAATGAGAGAGATAAACGTAAATCATTATACAAGAAATATAAACGAGGAGTTAATGCAATGGATGGTGTCGATACAACTTTAATTTCAGTTTCTGCTATTTTAGCTGATGTTGGAATAGCTTTTCCTATATTGTTACCAATGGAAATTGCAGCTGTCGCGTGTGGAGGTTTAGGTGCTTGTGTTAAACTTGTTAGGCGTAAACTTACTACAAAATCAAAAAAACATTATGAAATTAAAACAATGGCAGAGAGTAAGTTAAACAGTATAAAAGATTTGATATCAAAATCTTTAACTGATGGACAGATAAATGAAAATGAATTTAAATTAGTTTTAGATGAATTAGAAAAAATATAATGAAATGAAAGAAAATATACGTAAAAAACAAACACAAACAAGAATGAATGACAGTGAAAGAAAGAAATTGATTGAAGATACAGAAGCAAGAGTAAGAAATGAAATTAAAAAAAAATGGAAAATTTATAATTTTCTTTAACAAAATTACTATAGTAAATGACCTTCCACAAAAATATGAATAAAATTTTATAATTAAAAATGGCTGAAGGAGATTTTGATTTTTATGATAATCCTGCATTTGAAGATGATTATAATGAAGA